>LQNS02000137.1:2975915-2997503 GCA_001587735.2 Parhyale hawaiensis
ATATTGAAGTTTATTGCCCTATTTTTAGTTTGGCGAAACTCTGCATAGTTTGGTTTTTACAGCCCTCAATATGGTGTGACAGAGTGCTGTCCCGAGTTACCCCGGGTGTCCCGAGTTACCCCGGTTGACGGTTATGAAAACTACCACTCTCGGGAAATAATTTTTTTAAGGGGTTTGCTTACATTGAAGTCGCAATATCAGTGTTTGACATTGTAGTACACATGTTGGAATAGCTTCTGGTAATTTTTTCGTGAGTCCACTTAGCATCCCCAACGGGGAGGGGAGGGTGATCGGACATTGCAGGCAATAATTATGCATGTTGTTAGTCTCCAATCAAAATTCAAAATTATTTTTGGCTAATATTTGTCTTCTCCCCCACTTGAACTTCAGAATTATATTGATATCTTTTGATTTGTTGAAAATTACTGATTTACAATATATAGGTCTTTATTTGTGGAAATTCTGTTTTGTTTTGTCAATTTTTCGTCTTCTCAGCTTCTTAATTGACCCGTCGGAGCGCGCTGCTGCTTTAGGTTAGGCTACATGCGTGTGCGTAAGAGCCAAGCTCGCCCCACTTTGGGCCGTACTGTCGATTAGTTAGGCATAAATTTCTACAGATTCACGCCTCTTTAGGCCGTACTATTGGGTAGTTAGGCAAAAATCCTTCAGATTCACCCCTTTTTAGGCCATACTGTCGGGTAGTTAGCCCTAGGCATAAACCCCTTCATAATATCGGGCAGGTTAGGTGAGGCGTAGGTCTGGTTTGCCTAATTTTCACAAAAAATTAATGTCATTTTCATTTTCAGCATGCCTCAATCATACTAGATATCCCTGTCTTATACTATAACTTGGGTGGGGGATAAGATGAATATTTACCCTATTTTTTTCAACCACAATTATCTTAAGTTCATTGCAGTTAGCTGGCGCAGCTTTTAGCACTTGGCTTCATATTCTAACATTTGTACTTGTTTATTTCCAGATGGCGTTAGTCTCCGATCACCGTAACGGCCACTGTGGTCGACAACAGAAACCGCAGTGATCCACCGATCGGACATTACGGTATGTTGATCGACCACAGTGGTCAACCAATAAACCACAATGATCGACTGGTCGGATATTGCGGTACCGTACGACGGGGTAACTGGAGACACCCAGGGTAACTTGGGACAGCACTCTCACTTCACATGTTGAGGGCTGTTGAAACCAAACTATGCAGAGTTTCGCCAAACTAAAAATAGTGCAATAAACTTCAATATATTTGCTATAGGTTTAGCATAGAAAGCATTCAATTCAGCTCATGCATATACTGAAAAATATTCTAGAAAGAAAATGGTATTTTTTTTTGTTTTTTCAAAACCCTCCTGCTAAGGTCTGGGGAGACAAATCTAAAAGGCAGAGAGCAAAAAGTTGCCTAGATGGAATGTAGCCTAAGGTGTTGGCTATAGAATCTCAATGTCAGAATTTATCTACCTCTTCTCAAAACAAAATGGCAGCCATTCCCGCAACCCGGGGTAATTCAGAATACCTTGCCGGGGTAAGTCAGGACACCCAGTAAAATGTTTTTAATTAATAATATTTTTATGTAAAAAACATTGACAAAAACATTGATTGTTGTTGCCGGCGATAAGTATTAGTAGGTATTTAAATGAAAAACATATTAATAACATCAACTGCGGCACTGGATATTACTTTGCACTAATAATGACAGTGCGGCAGTATAAACTAGTTTATAATTACGTTTTATCACTGTTATGGAGGAAATACGTCAAGAAGGACATGTAACAGGCACTGAGAAGTGTAGAAAACATGTTATACTCCATAACATTAGCTAGACTCTACATCATTGCAAGGAATGCTTTGTATCAATGTTTCATCAGAACGTCATACCGAGGAGTCACCATTGCGGCATATACTTTGTTAATGACAGAGTTTTTGAGCAGTTTTTCACCATAGAGTGCCTGTCGATGACATCTGGCTGCAAATCAGGCATGTACTTATGTAGAATAGAGTCGAGAAAAATTTAGGAATTTGTGATAGAATACGATAGTAGAAATACGATTCAATCTTACTCCACAGGAGTTTATGACTTCAAAAACTTCATCCAACATATTAATATAGTCAAATAATACACGGTGGACATTGGCATTCATCATTAAAGACATCTGAAGTTCTAAAAATAGTTTTAAAGTATATTTCTAACACTTTTTTTTAAAGGTGTCCTGAGTTGCCACGCTTGCCGGGGTAACTCAGGACGCTTGTTTTTCATTCATTGCTAGCTATGGTTAAAAGCTAGAATTTTTTCTTATACACCATTCTGTAGCTGTCATCTAGACCTACAAAATGACACCCAGTTTGTAGCTAAAATCATTCATAGTAAGAAGTTATTTACAAAAAACATCAAAAATTGTCCCAAGTTACCCCGCCGTACGGTATATTGATCGACCGCAGTGGTCAACCAGATAACCATTGCACAATGATCGACAGGTCAGACATTGTGGTATAGCTATTGATCGACCACAGTGGTTGACCAGATAACCGCAATGATCAACTGGTTGGACATTGCGGTATATTGATCAACCACAGTGGTCGACCAGATAACCGCAATGATCGACTGGTCGGACATTGCGGTGTATCGATCAACCACAGTGGTCGACCAGATAACCGAAATAATCGACTGGAAGGTATAGCTATAAGATATCAGCTACATGTGCGTGTTTTGTTTTGCACGTCGCTCAAGATACCAGCTATCTATGCATGTTGTGTATCATATATCGCATCAGTACCTAAGCACGGCGCACTTCGTAATCCCTCCCTTAACCTAACCTGCTGCGCCAGTGCAACCCCACAAGGCTCCCGGATGGTAGAGCAGAAACAGGACTCTGTGGACTTCTTAAAGAAGTCAATCCCTCTTACAAGGGCACAAGTGCCACTGTAGTTATTGGGGGAGATCCTTCGCTAGGCCATAGAAGTGACCGGGGACCCATCGAGTCAAAGGTGAAGTAGCTCGAGGCTGTTAAGTTAGAGGTTAGGAGTTGAAGAGAGGGTCAGTACAGGATAAGGTTACTTGAGACTAGAATCGGTTGGGAGTAAAGGGTGCATTGTGTGGCCGTAGCGTGCGGTGCAGCAGTTGCAGCTGTATTGGTTTCATCGGTTGCATAGTGCGCTCTACCCGCCCCTGACCTCCGAAAGCGCATCACCTGACCACAACCCCATAGGATTTGGTCTGTCTGTGCATGTTGTTTATCATATATTGTGTCAGTATTCACGCCGCATAAGGTACCAGCTGTATGTGCATGTTGTGTATCATATATCGCGTCAGTATGCATGGCGTATTAAGTACCAGCTGCCTGTACGTACCATGTATAGCCTAGTATATTGCGTCAGTATGCACGGCGCGCATAAGGTATCAGCTGCCTGTGCGTGACACGAATTGTAACACCAAAGAAAAAAAAACATGCAAAACGTACATCCCCATTGGGGGTGCTACCCTTATTGAGTTATGTGGCTAACAATCAAACCCAGGCAAAGTGCATGGTTCTTGCTCAAACACGTTTTTTTGTCAAATTTATGTGATCGGAGTTAAAAGGTGATTGGAAAAAACGGTCTTGTAAATATCTCAAAAACAAAGTTGAACTGATGCTCAAAATAGCTATATTTCTAAAATTTTAATTTTGTTGCCCAAGGAAGGTGCAATACACAGACGTTCATTTTTCAAACCATATAGGTAACTATATGCTAATCCAAAAGTTGAGTACTATTTTTTGGGGTCTCGTTAGTGTTACAGGACAAGCCATAACTCCATGTGTTGGAGTCAGATCTATATGAAAATCAGTCAGATGTTAGAAAACAAGTTTATTTAGTAGCTCCTATATCTTTGTTTATCAATCTCAATGTTTTCTATTTTTCCTTTCAACCGATCATTAGTGGTCAAAATTGATCGGAGTTACTGGCTCGCCCAAAGTGTCCGATCAGCCCACTGTAACCATTAGTTATAACAAAAAACTATCACTCATAGAACAATGTACTTACTCTCAAAAGAAGGTTCAATTCATGCTCTTTCTTTTGATGTATAACAATTACGAGTTATCTTTTTCATGGGAACTATAAGGCGCGGAAACTTTTTTTTTTGCAAGAAGTGTTCGGAGACTAACGCTCCTACTCTACTTTATAAATTGTGGTACCAGCAAAAAATAGGCAGACAAACAGATAAACAAATGGACAGATTTTCACCAAAAGTTAACCATTTGTACCTGAACAATCCATGTAGATCAAAATCCGTCTATAATGCTCAGTTTTCTTGGTGACAGACATACAAACCCAACAAAAACGTAACCTTGTCAGAGATTAAAATTTGGAACATGCGCACTCTTACAATGGGAGCATTTTTTAGTTCAACTACTAGTAGTTATGTGTTTAGCTGTTACACTCTGTTGTCTATAGTAATTTCTCATGAGGAAGGCAGTGAAAATAAATTTTATTTTTTCTGAAGATTTTGGATTGCAGAATTTATGCAAAAAAAATACGTAATATCATGGGATTTATTCAAATAAATAGGAAATTCCTCGATAGGTTTTTGGGATCAGCAGTCTAAGATAATTATCAATTCAAAATGCGTGGGACTACATTTAGCTAGTAGCTATCTACTATCAGTTATTCACAAGTGCTGTAAATTATATTTCAACTGGCCATAAGTTTTGTATCATTAGCTATACCTATTTGTATTTTGAATTTGTGAATGTGTTCAATACCGCATGCTTTGTGAAATTTGTACTCTGTAACAGAAATGCTTGTGATGTTAATACGTATGTATTCCATGCCTTGCAGGTTTAATAGTTGCCAATTATAGAATATTGGGTGTAGTTTTCACCCAATGTAGCTAAAATTTAATTACAGCTGCAATTTAACCATACATAGTGTCTAGGTAGCTACCTATTGTTAATTTCATACCTCTGAAACAAGTTGTAACGATTTTTCAATATGCCATTTTTCAAATTTGGAATAAAATCTCCATATCAGGGACACAGGTGAGTTTTTTATAATAATGGTTTGTACAAGAACCAGAAGTAGCTATGCATTTTTTTTTATCATTGATGCCATGTAAAATATGTTGTGTTGGTAACATGATTACGGAGCAAAGAGGGGTGAATGTCATGTTTAGTGGGGTTGCCATGTGAGGTTAGCGATACTGTGCGCCATATTTCCTGTCAGAAATGGTGCACCTGACCAAAATTATTCTAATTGAACTCACCTTAGTTTGACTCAGCTTCTAAACTATACGGCAACTAGCCAACTACTACAGTGGAACCCCGTTTTCTCGGACAGCACGGGGGGAGCTTCTTCTGGGAAAACGAGAAAATCTCAATTTCCGGAAAACCCCCTTTTTACGGACGTCTGTCCGGTAAATTGAAACAATTTTCGGAATATTCAATGCCACAAAAACCGTGGTTTGCTGCGCATTGGTGAACCGAATTGAAGCTATGTATTTCTGGAATTGTCAGTCCACAGCGTCACTTCCGGGAAATCTTTTGAAAGTCCAGACTTTTTCTGGGAAATGCCGAAGTTTTCCAGTATTCCGGCTTGGTTTCAGTTTCCCGGAATGTTCTGGGAAAACCCCGGAGAAGTAAAAATAGTCCAGGAAACCAGGTTCCTGGAAAACGGGGTTCCGCTGTACACAAAATTGAATTTCTGCTATGCGTTTTTGCATCTGATATGGTAGGAAAAGCCTCAATATAATATAGCGGTGATAATTTTTGAAACATTTAATAGCTCTCTTTACTAATACCAGTTAGGCCTAAGTGCTTTGTTAAGTTACAAATGCTTAGCTCCATAGTAGTGGTGTGTACATTCATCTGCCTTAATAGGTAAGCATCCATGCAGTCACCTTGTCAAGTGGCAACCATGCAGTGATGTACCAGCTTGTGTCCTCTTATTGTCTATCGTACTGAGATAACTCGTGTGAATTTCTCGGAGGTGACACAGTCTTTGTTCTGGACTGATTTCATCACAAAGTTTTGTGTTGAGGTTGTGGTGTAAGCAAAGTAGCTAGCCTACTACTACTGTAAGAGACATCAATAGAACCTCGTTTGATAATGTACCTACTTAATTTCAGACTGTGGGACATTCTGCAGAAATTACCAAGACTTGGTGAAGGTCGCATCGTTCAAGAAAATGATCTAAAAAAGTTCCCAGAGCCGAGCTTAATAAAGATTAAACAGGTGTCGGCTCATTGGAATGAAGTAAGTTTTTATCAAAAGTTTTATTAATCTCAACTAGGTATCCAATAAGGCTCCTTGTAGGAAAAGCCTAGTATTTAAATTTCTTTAGAGAGGATGCTAGGTAAAGTAGCTTCGAGGGTAGGCTAAATCTACCCTGGAGTGTTGGAGATCAAACAGCTCCCACAAATAATTTCTTACCTACTACCTCTTGCTTGCATCTACTTAGTCTGAATAGGCCTAACTTATATGACGGTGCTACGGCGCTTCTGCGCCTCAAACGACGTTTACGCCAAGGCAGGGCTCATCCTATGGTGCAGGGAACAGCTCTCCAAGGGGGACCTCATAGGTTACCTTAGCAGCAAGACCTTCGGGACGTCATTCCTTGTGCCCACTTGGACTCCTTCCATTTCATTCTTCTACTGGTGTTAACTTTCCTCTGTTGTCTTTCTCTTCTTTCCCGACTTGCTGTTCCTATGTGCGCTAACCTTGTGTGGGAAGACCCTAGTTCAGGGGTTCCACTTTTTCATCTTCATAGCTAGCTACTGTATCTTCCTTCTTTCTTCTTCTGTGAGGTTGCCTTTGTTGTAAAAACGGAGGCTTTTAAACTATTCAAGATAATAATGAAAGCAGGGCTTTGTTGTAGATGGCTCTTGATTTTTTGGTTGAAGCAATACATTCAGATTTTTTTTTTTCGGAGTAGGGATTTATATTCAGTCCCGGTTAAATAGAGTACATAGCATAAGGTGCTGAAAAGTGCCGTAGCCTACAAACTAATTCAGTAACATCACATTGGCATTGATACTGATACCTACCTATCTACTTGAGTGAAATAGTGGGAAGAAAAGCTTGTGGTGTTGATGGACAGCGTTAGATCAGTGTATATGATGTCCCTAGCATCATTTTAGAAACTTCAGAGCATAGTATCTGAATTGGGTGGCGTTGAAAAACTAATAAAGATATTCATTTGTTTTCATGCAGTGTCGCACGTAAGCCATCACGTCCTGTCACATTTATTTTATTGATGATTGAATAATAATGTAATGATGAGAATAATTACTATGGCTCTCTGTACCTACAACGTGATTCTAAGAACCACATACGTCTAGTGATTCAAAACCCCACGCCACAGAGTGTTGTGGGGTGACTCAAGCCTAGATTATGTTGTTTTGTACATTGTAATTCATGGTTTTGCCTTCAATGGTATAGGTAGGTAAGCTTGTGCTTAGATGATGTATGGTGCTACTCTAGTAACTCTGCATAGGCAAAGTTGTCCTCCGATGGCCTTGGAGCGGTTGATAGCATGGATATAGATTGCTTTGAAGGTAGAGATAAGCTAGCGTCAAAAATAAATGAGCTTTTGAACAGTTGTTGATGTTGAAAAACTTGCGTATGTTCCAGCCTCCAATCTGCGTAGGTGTCTTTATTTCTAGATACATCTAGAGCTGTTTGAACACTATTCAGATAGCGTTTAGCTATGGGATTTTTCTTTGATATTTTGTGTTGATTATGCAGTGCTGGCTGTAACTTAGCAATGCCAGATTCATACTAGCTAGCCTATAGTATTCAGTTGCCGTCGGCAGTACAAAGCATCCACGTGTTTTGTTACTTCCGTGGGAGCAATACAAAGATACGCAGCTTTCACACTCCTGAATTTACTTCCTATTCAATGATTTATCCACAGTTATAGCAGTGACACCAGCTTTAGCAAGCTTTGGTAAATGCACAGTTGTGTTTCATGGGAGGTTTGATGCCTTGGACCATCGTTGTGTGGGGAATTAGTGGATATCTTCAAGATTTGATTTTTATTTACCCAAGCTTTCGTTTTGCTCAACGCACAACATTTTCAAGGGCGCAAAGCTAAAAATGCTATTGGATATATATATATATATATAGTCTACACTGAGAAGTCGTATCCTTTATTACAAAAGATATGAAGATTCGTTATCCATATGATCTAACAATAATGTAGATAGTTGCTGAGATTCACGCACGTTACAAAAATGAAAAGTTTAATTTTTGGTATTTTTTAGTTTGTGTTTTAGATATCCATTAATTCCCTAAACACAGTTGTGTTTAGAAGAACGCCACAATGCGTTCGAGCTCTTACTACTAGGCTACATACAGCGACTGGACAACTCACCTTGAGATTACAAGTAGGCTAATTGTGCTCTTACTGTCATTGTTCACAGGAGTACAGATTGGATGGCAAAATCTTGGGGGAGAGATGGCACCGTGGACACTACTGTGGTGTTATTAATATCGCAAAAATAGCTGATTTCAGCAACTTCTCTCTAGTGACTAAATTTGAAGAAGAGAAGTTATTGAGAGAACTTGAAGAATGCCAAGTGCCCAATCCAGTTATTTTACCAAAAACTGTTGCTCTGCCTCCTGTGTTTAAGGTACGATATTGCCATTTTACTTACGAGTGTTAACCCAAATTAATGTTTAATTAGCTCCACCTAGAGGTTATGTTTCTATCGAGTTTGTCTGTTGCCAAGATAACTCAAAAAGGTATGGGCGGATCTTGACAAATTTATAGAGATTGTTCATCCTATTGTTTGCTTGTTTCTCTGCCTCTTTTTCTTAATGCCATAACTCAAAACGTTATGAGCGGAATTTTATGGAATTTGCATGAGTGGTTTGGTGTAATACGATGAGCAAATTAAACAGATTTTTTTGTGACGATCTGTTACTTCGTTTGCTTTTGTGTTGCATTTTTGTTTGTTAGCAAAATAACTCAGAAAAGTTACGAACAGATTTTTATCAAATTTATAGGAACTGTTAGTAATGCTGATTAATTTGCACACTTCCGTTAACCGAGTTTTACTGGTAGCTGCCTGTGAAATATTGTGTTTATTTTTGGTGAAGGGACGTTTTGCACCAACGGACAAAGATTTGATCTCTGGAATACATTTTGTATAATTGCATTCAAGCTGTGCTGCCCCTTCCCGTGGTATTTCCGTTAGTAGCCTATACCTACCTGACATCTTCTCTCTTTTTTTATTACTTCAGCGATATTTATTTTCTTTTTCTATCAGAATCTGAAGTTTAGGTAGAACCGACGCAGTCCACGCCCGGTCTTATCGGACCGTGGTTTTCCTTTTTATGTGTTTGTATTGTATTTCTGACGCATCCGTAGAGAAGAGGTCCGTCGCACCCGAGGGCGGACCTTTCGTGGTCCTCCCCCTTCCGTGGTTACCATTGGATAACGGACCGGTCCTCCAAATTGAATCCCGAACCGACCTTTGAAACACCCGAGCCGCCAATGCCGGTCACGTCGCAGCAACCCGCTGCGAGTGAGGGCGCGGGCACTGTGCCGGGCTCAAGTTGGAATAAGACGCAACCATTTGCGGGAGGTGGGTCACGGGCCGCACCGCATAGGGGGAAGAAGAGGCCGCCCCTCACAACATTATATAGGATGCGGACCATCCCAGCAAGAGGAAGCTGGAGAGAATCTTGCCGCGTTCCAGGCAGCTCTCCAAGGTTACTGGAAGTTCTTTGATATAAAACCAGCAGATCCGTCTTCCATCTCGGAAATTGATGTTTTGTAGCTAACCGCGACCTCTGCAAGGTACTGGCGGAACCCCGACCAGAGTTACTGAGACATGTTCTGGAAGACTACTCGTTGAGATTCAGAGTAAACGGCAGTCAAAGACAATAGAACGGATTATAACTCTCGCCAGTGTACCTGTAGTTTTAACCCCCCATGAAAGGCTTAACGACTCAGAGGGAACAATCGGGTACGCTAATCGCCCGCGACTCCTGGATGAGCTATAGGAGTTGGAAGATAAGGCGGTGTACCGGACACAAAAACGGGTCAGTGGCACCTTGGTTTCCCAGTCTGTGTATATCCTCACGTTTAACAGCCGACAACTACCGACCCACATCAATATAGATTGGACACGATGCCAAATAAGATTGTATATTCGAAGCCAACGAGGTGGTTCAAATGCCAAGGCTTTGGCCATGGAGATAAAACCTGAAGGACAAGACGAGGGACGTGCGCCAGTTGTGCACTGGAGCAGCATGAGCTGCCTTGTAACCGTCCTACCCTGTGCACTAACTGCCAAGATCCACACCCAGCTAGCTCCAACAAATGTCACCATTATAAGATGGTAGAAGAGATCCTAGCTACGCAAGTGAGGGAAAGAGTGAGCTATGGAGTGGCCAGGAGTATAGTAAGAGGAGGGCCTCGGATTCATCACCAGGAATTTTGAATACAAGTCCAAGGACATCATCGTTCCCTTGTACAAGGCATTAGTGCGGTCACACTTAGAATATGCTGTTCAATTCTGGTCGCCACATCTGTATAAAGACATCGATAACATGGAAAGAGTCCAATGCAGAGCAACGAAATTCATACCTTAACTACGAAACTAGCCGTATGAATGTCTCCTGAAGGAACTGGGTCTGATCTCTCTCGAGCAAAGACGATTCAGGGGGCAACTTATAAAAACATTCAAATATTTCAATGGCTTCAACGACGTTGAATGGACGACGAATGGACTCTTTGAAAGAGACCTCAATGATCGCTTGCGAAACAACGGTCAAAAACTCGAGCCTAAAGCTCGAAGAGCGACCTAAAGTCAGCAGTTCTTTACATATTTCATAGTCAGCATTTAAATAGACTTCCTTCCGATGTTGTTAGTGCGGAGTCAGTTCACGTGTTTGAAAATCGTATTGACATACATTGGGAGAGACATCCCCCACAGCTAAGAACTCCTCCTGCAGGAGTCGCAAACTCTTAACGGCCAAAGCTTCCGAGGCCACCTTAATCCGTCTTCTTCTCTCCTCCGCTCCAACTGCACAGTTTGACGTCTCCAAACTCTGCATATCAGCGGCTCTTGATCGTGCTTGCGTGCATTCATGATCGTCTCTTTGGAAGGGATTCTTCCCCCTTTTTTCCTCTTTTATCCAGCCCTCTATATCCTACTAACATAAGGAAAATAGCTCATAGTGGGCCGGGGCGCTAGTTCCAATGTCTCTTTGGGAATGGGCCTATACGTTCATCTACTGTCGCCCAGGAAAAAAAAAGAGCGTAACGGGAGAACTCACGAGAAATTAGCATCAAAAAGTGATGTCATTATCGACGAATCTGTGGCTGAGCAGCTTATGGGTATTTTAACTAAATTAACCAGAAAAATCGTCTTAAATTGCGAAATTCATCTCTAGCGTATGAATGAATTAAGATAACATATACTAATTTAGCAATTATCTTGAGAAAATTGCTGTGCATGCTGGTGGAAACTTTCACAGCACTAGCGCCGAATTTGTTCCCTTTCGGCGACCTGAATAACCTTCTTTTTCTTGATTAAAGCCTTATTTACACTTCATATTCAGTTCACAGTGCTTTTCACCGAACATATTTATTCCTTACCAACAAATATAAGCACCATTATAGCCATTTCTGTAAGCGAGAGAAACCACAGTAACAGTTAGCCTATTGCTCGAACTTTCTGTACTTGGTGACAACAGTTTACGGCATTTTGCAGCGCAAGTAGCTGCAAAATCGAAAAAACACGGTGATATGTTGAAGAAAACAATAAACGAAGGCCTGAGGTCCCACACTCAAATACTTAGACTCGTCGATGTGATGTAAATTTGCTACGTGCGGTCACGGCTAAGTTTTATTTTAGTCCTATTGAGTCCTCCCGTTGCATTCTTTGCTTCCTGCTGCCGCCTATATAATCTAATCTGGTATGTTCCCAGTACTATGCTGGGCCAGTGACAGAGTGCAAAAACCGAAAATATCCCGATCTTGTGTTTTCGGCGCTAGGCGGGCGTGATGCCTGCGGCGTTAGTGACCCAACCCACTGTAATAATAATAGTAATGCTGAAAGACATGAATTATTAAATTTTGGTAATGATCAGTTTGTTTGTTCAAGTGTTTGACTTGGCCTATGATTGTCTGAATAGGTATTTGTTAGCAGCATACCTCCTTGGAAAAGTTATGAGCAATTCTTCGAGAAAATTACAGAAGCTGCTATTACTGTCAAAAGGCGCAGATCATTAAATTTTGGTGCTGATACACAAAAAAATCATGATTTTAGAACCAATTTGAATGCTTCTTTACAGTTGCCTTGCTTGGCGGCTGTATGCCGAAAGTGCTCTAGTTATTGATATGTATATGTTGTATTTTCTAAACTCTTATGGTAGCTAGATGGACAATCCCCGAGTACCTAATGTCTTCTTGAAAATAACTCCCTATCGGCCATTTTCTTGGATTTGATCAGCTCCTACAGCCTCTATTGATTTTATGGGCATTGTTTCGGAATTGGATGGACCAGTCCGATTCCGACTCCTAGGTCCAGACAACGACCAACTCCGATTCTAAGTGTTTTATGAAATGGGCTCATTATCTCTGGCTAAATAAGACAAGCAAGTGTCCGACTCCTGGCCCCAAATGTAGCTAGGTTATACTCCGACTCGGCAACCCTGGTTGTGGGGAGCCATACTCCCAGGAGTCCCATAGGTTACTTTAGTCTTAGCTAGACCTTCCAGAGTCTTTCTTTCGTACCCATTATGCTTTCTTCCCCATTATATTCCTAATGACGGCTGATATTGTATTGTGCTCTCCATCTTATTTCTTTCTTGACTTTCTATTCTCACACACGTTGATCTACTGTGAAAACACCATCGTACACGTATGGGAATTACCCAATTGCCGAACTAACTCTATTTCCGAACAAACATCAATATTTGATAGGTGAAAGTAATATTCCTATCAAATAATATCTTTGTTCGGAAATAGTGTTAGTCCGGCAATTGGGTAATCCCCCTATACAGTATATATGTTTTACGTGCCTATGGCCCTTCCAGTGTTCTCTGACGGAATAGAGAGTGGGAAGAACAAGTAGAAGTGGAGCAGGAAAGAGGGTGAAGCAGAATAGAGTGGCAAGAACACGGTAGAGATAAATTTGCTTGATCACACTCCCCTACTGAAAAACCTGCGTGCACTGGTTTGTGCTGCAGATAGATGCCCACTAGGGTCTGTGATGTAGCTTGGCGAAGGAACGGCAGCACTTAGAGCACTAAAATGACTAGTTTCTCCGCCGCAGATGCACCTGGAGCAGCAGCACGAAATGTCCCTGAGTCGCATCCCGCTGTCAATTGCTGCAGATTTGCCAGACAACTTCTACGTACGAGTGGCAGAAGATGGAGAACAGCACACTGTTCCGTGCGAGGAGGTAGATGGCATTGGTACACCCAGCCACCCATATCTGTATGACGATGTTCCTTTGGACGAGTCGACCGTAGCTCCTCCCAAAGACTCTGTGAGCATTCCTACAATTGATGTCTGGAGATACACACTTAACCGTAGACACTAGTCATATTTGTGACGTGTATTATATTGTTTTTTTTTAAGCATTTTTCTTAGCCTTGGCTTACTAGTTCATATCAACTATAAGTGCTGTCCACTTTATCAAGGCTCCCCTCAGGGGGCATAGGATGGGCCATAGGGTTAGGTTAGTTAGATTCGCCCATCCTATGTTATGGGGAGTAGCGCCCCCAGGGGGTTTGTGTAGGTTACCTTAGCCATTAGCTAGGCCTTCGGGACGGCTGTCTTTCGTGCCCACTTTGCTTCCTTCCCATCNNNGTGCATGGGTTCCACGTATCTATCGTCACACTATGTGTCCCTTGCTTCTTCCTCTGTTAGATCGCCGTTGCTGTGGAGACGGAGACTTAAACTACTCAATATAATAATAATAATAATAATAATAAACTTTATCACGGCAGTTTGGACAGGGCATAAGAGATTGCGAAAGTGTCATATTTCTTACTTAGATAATGCTTGGCTCTATATACAGATAGTGGGTGGGGCTAAAACATGGGCTGAACAAAATGTCAGAAATGCCCTTAGAATTGGCAACGCTATATAGGATTTTGACCACGCCCAATCTGCCTTGATAAAATGGACAGAGTATAATTGCTCATTGGCATGCACAATTCTACCTGCAGTGAGTAGGTAGTACTAGATACCCTCCGAAGTTCTCAACTACGGTACCAGTTGTTTTCGTGGGCAGAGCATGAACGAGAAGTTGAACCTTTCGTTCTAGCTAGAACCTCATAATCTGTACACGTGTAGCAGCAGAAAGCCTACGGTATCTAAGGAAGAAAAACTGCTATCGTATACTAAGTATTTTATTTGTGTAGAAATGAACCTTTGGTCTTACCTACATATGTCAACACTGTACTCCCAAGACTTAATAAGTACTAATATTTTTCTTCAGTAAAATATAACTACCCATGGTACGACACAAACAGAGAAATCACATAACTTTAGAACTCAGACTAAAACATAAATGTTAAGGTGAGGTAGCAAAAAACAGTAAATACATTCATAACATATGGCACGGACACCGCATATAAATACAATAAATTAGGACAGAATTAGCTGCAGTATCGACCACTGGCGTGGGCCCTGCAGACAAGTCCATGCATGGAATGAGAAAGAAATATCAGTTGCAGACCACACGAAGGAGTCAGAGGAGTTTCTCGGTTCCCAAAGCCACGGTAAGACGCTGCAACGAGCGCCGCACAGCACTAGTAACATACGAAACATCAATACACCTCTTTGCAACTGAACTACCTTTACATTGGTTTCAACACTTGCAAAACCTTGCAGCAGTGGTTCTCTGCAGAACAACAATTTAGTTCTAACAGTCCCTCAAAACTTTTCAACACACTGATCGATATCAACAATCCGCAATACCTTTCAACAGTCTGAACTAACATCAAATACAACCAAGAGCTGCTTTCAACAGTCTGTAAAATGAATAAACAATCTTCTTAATAATTAAATCAAACACTGATCTGAAATGATCCCTCTAGATCAACACCTGGCAGCATCCAAGTGGCATCATTTCATCTCGGAATGCTACCAGCTGCATCTTGAATTAGAACCAGTCATGCGAAGCGGAACTTGGCTCAACTACAGTAATCAGTTTAATTACGGTTTTAATATCGTCTATATTGGTTTATATGTACTCGTATAGTGTAATTACATTTAGGTAGCTACGTAGTATGCTAACTTATGTAAGATAAATACATATTTGTACACATGTTAAATGTTTTACCGATTGTTGATTCAATATTTCTGATTGTTTGAAGTTTCATCAGCTACCTTGTTGAAAGCAATTGCAGATATGCACAGAGTTGAATGGTTTTACTGGCTAGGTTAGGTTCATTTGCAGTTTGTTGAAAGCAAATGCATGGCTGTTGTTATTAGGCTCAACCGTTGATACCTAAGTGAAGGTAGTTCAATCGCAATTGCAAAAAGGTATAACGTGTAGTGACGTAACTATAGAACCCGTAACAGGCGCCTGTTTTCAACAACTCACTAAATGATATAGAAATGTTTTCGTTGAAATGCCGGTTTCCTGGGGAAACTTTTGAGCAGTAGTAGAGGACGAGCGACCATCATAATAATACGTAAACTCCTATGAAAGTCAAGTGCTTATCTAATATTGTCAGCATTGCTTTTATTGTCTCATCATGTCGTTACGTAAATGTCCTCCACATAAAACTGCTGCAATGGACATAATGTATGTTATATTGCCTAAATGCAGTGAAGAGCAGAAGGTTGGTATCCTGTTTCCAGGTTATCCTGCATTTCCAAAGGCATCAATTATGCTGCAAAGTGAACGATTCGAAACCTTTCCAAGAACTTGGCAAAGCAAATACAGATTATGCTAATGAAGAAACGACAAAACTGAGACAAAAAGTTACATAAGGAGAGGAGCTCGGCTCCCGCTAGCAGAAGTTACGTAACGTAACACACGTAATGCACATCAAAACTATAGCAGTTCGCAAATGCTGCAAAAGGCATCTCTCGAAAGTCAGCTCATTGCTGTCCGTCGTCTAAGGCACATCACTGCGCATACATACTATCAACAGCGGCAGTTACACTTCATGAGCACACCAATTACAATGTTCTATTAGCTAACTACGCACAAAGTTCATGATCGCGAAAACACACACACTAGAAAATGGTACGATAATTGAAGCTCTAGCAATATGAGAGTTTCGGAAAAGATACAGCGGCGAACTGTAGAGAACCTAAAGTTCGCGTGAAAGTACCATAGAATTTTTAAAAGCAGTTGCCAGATACATAGACTACCGGTGCATTTGAACGGTAAATAACCTGTAGTTTGAAGTAGTTACTGCACCAAGAGAGAAATATTAATTTTTCAACACACAGAAAAACAAGACTGAAATGAATGTTAGGGGAAAGGGTTAGCTACGAAATGAAATGCCCAACGTTAGAAAGCTGTAGTCTTTGGAGCGCGATAAAACAAAAATAGACAATTCTAAACATTAGCTATTCTTTAAGAAAATGCCCTTCGACAACACGTCTGTTGCCGCTTTTGGATTTGAAATGCTTCCCTCAGTACACACGCATTACTAAGAAAGAGGTGTCCCAAAACCAGCATGCATTCCCGCTCACCGGCAGGAAATATCTGACTTAGTCAGGACTTAGGGCACTGGTGCAACAAAAGCAGTTCAGCGAGAAACTGGCAGGCTGGCAGTTTTTGAGAAGCACGGAATGCATTGGAGCGCGCACACCGAACAGCGGCAGTTGAGCAGGCCGCTGCCGCTGTTCTGTGTGCACGCTCCAGCCTGCCAGCTTCGCGCTGAACTGCTTTGGGTGTGTTTCGGCCCTTAGACTGTCCGTCATTTCCGTGCTGCTCTAACACATCAAGGCGGGTATTATCCATCAGTGCACCGGGACACGAGCTGGTTCCGGTTCAGCACTTTTTTTTCAGTGTCGAGACCATGTACCAGGCATGCTCGCGCGCAGAAACCTGTAAATGCGCACCAAAATTATTAGTGAAGCGAGAGACACACGACATTAATGCATATCGAGCAGTAAATAGCTACGAGTGGCGTATAATTATTATTATTACATTGTGGGTTCTCCCGCCGTATTAGATACAGACTATATAACAGGAAACCAACTTTGTATGATATAGTTTAGAAGTTTAGTCGAACTCAAACGAGTGCTATTAGAACAATCTTGGCCAGGTGCACCATGTCTGGCAGGAAATAAGGCGCAAGCATCTCCAACTCCACGCGGCTCAGTCGAACGAAATCGCTCAGCCGTGCGGCGCAGAGAAGGAGACGAAAAGAGAAGAAGACAGAAGAAAGCAAACACTCGTGCGGGGGTTCCCTTCCGTGGCCCCCACACAGGAGCAGATAGGAGTCCCATGGGATGGGTCGCTTACCACCATTCGGCGGCCCACCTCGCGGAACAGAAGGGGAAATATAGAGAACCTACCTAATTCAACAAAACTAACCTTTTCAGCAGGAACTTCGGCCAGATGCTACATCCCCTGCGGAGAAGGCACTCGGGAGTGGCGTATAAATTCTAAGTACCACTGTATAAGAAACGTTGGTACACAGTCAAACCTATGATTTTCTTTAGTAGAAGTTTTTGTTAGCATTCGTGCCAAATTTCGAGATTCTGAAACAGTTGCAAAATAAATCATCATAATAGGCTATCCCTTTAGTTTTTCTGATGCTTAAAAGTTTTCATACATCCCTCGTAACAAGAGGCAGACTATGAGATTCCATTCAAACCCAACTCTGTAAAACCCGACAGCTGCTGAAAATGCGCTCTTTGCATACCACTCACGGAAATCAACCCATCTGTCGGCAGGTTGTTAGAAGGAAATATAAATTTCTGCAACTCAAAGATATCACCTCATCCGGAGGCACCCGATTTTGTACGATAGCAAATCTTATATAAAAATATAAGCGTACATTTCGTTCAATTAGCTGCAGGAACATCCATTAATAAGCGAGTATATCATTACCATGCATAAACGCGCATCTCATAGCTGCCTCTGTTGAAAAATGGTTTGAGTACAACACGTGTAAAGCCAAGCTAAGTTGCAGATTAGGGGACGCACAAGGTCTAGAAGTCCCTTCAATTGGTTAAAACTTAAACATATTTTATGCCGCCACCACAAATCAATTAGCAGGCAACAATGGAAGCTGCCATCGTTCGATGTATTGTACAATGATGTTTGCATAAGCTGTAACGTTGAAGAGACAGTTTTTTAGACTTCTTGAACATCTCGTTAACGAATAACGAGATTTTCTGCGTACACAGCGAAGTCTATGAGCTGAGGTGAATCCGGAGAGATAAAACGCCTTCCAATTGTTATATCACGATATGCAGTAGCGGCCATAATATAAAGAATGGAAACATCGACGCGATTCAGTTAATCACTTAGAAAGCAATGAATGAACCGTAAAGAAATTTTCACCATATAAACATTAGGCCATAGGCTAATGTATAAGGTAATTACAAAGTTACAAAATTTTACATGACGGTTTTCCTGAAAATTTCAAAATAAAAAGATACGAAGGACTTAAGATCTGGCCAAAGTTAAGGAATGATGCTGGCAATAAGCGATGGTGTACAAAATAGCTACAAATCTAACATTTTATAAACATCCCCTTATTTTCAATGACTTCCCTGTATAGTCGACCACACGATCTAAGTAATGTCTTGCAAAAATCGACAATTATCCCCTCTTAATTCTTTCAGTAAATCCCATAATTAAATGATCTTGATTTCGTGAGTTTCTTTTCCGAGCCCTCCCCCCCTCCCTCCGATAATCTTCCATACATTTGTTGAAGGGTTCAAGTCGGAGCTCGGGGCTGGCCATTTCATCAGGGCAATTCCTTCTTCAAAAAAACGCTTTACCCTTCCTAGGCATGTGGCAAGGTGCATTGCCCCGCATGAAAATGGGGCATTCGCAAGGGCTAAGGCATAAGTTTGGTACAGCATGCGGCTGAAGAAGCCATTTGTAAATCTCAGCATTGATTTTGCCTTGAATAGAGATTATGCAGTTAATTTCTGCACAAGAAACCTTTTCTCACAGCATCACACTGTCCCACCAAACGTGACTTTGGTCTTGACATACTGAGGAGACAGTCTGTTGCCAGTTTTGCGGTGTACGTAAATCTTTCCATTAGAACCGAACACGTGAAACTTGGCTTTGTCAGTGACATGAATTGCATCTCATTGTGCGTCTGGCCATACATGTTCCCTTGCAAACTCTCGACATGCCTCTCGGTTTCGCTTTGAAACGCGATACTTCGAACCTGGAACTCGGGGGTGTTGTCTTTTGGATGTTATTCTCTGTCTCTACACTAATTTTACAGTAAATTGATGAAGCAGTTTCGAAACGGTCCTTGCAGACTTTTTAACAATTTTCCGATCTTCCCTTTGAGATGTTTTTGGAGGTCTACCAGTTTTTGGTGAGGGTAAAGTCAACTTTGACTGTCCCCTCCTCTGGGAAACCCGCTCACACTGGTTCGTGTTGAAGATATAGGCCAACTGGCTCCAGAGGAGTAAGTAGATCCGCACCGGACCACAGGTCGCTAAGAACTATTGGGCCGAAACGGAAGGTTCAACGACCCGAGCCCCCCACCTTCCCATTCCTGGTCAGGCAGGTGCCCCCACCCAGCTGCGCATACCAAACAATTGCCGACTCAGCACTCCAGACGCCGCAAAGATCTCTTGATAGGCATGTCAAGAGAACTCGGGACCTTTAGCACGGAAGTCAAGTCAGACACACATGTCATGCTGCTGTTGTGCTGCATGACATGTGTTACATTTGCTTATAGCGCCTATCTATTTGCTTTGCTTATTAGACCTACGGACAACATCAGCAATTTCTAAATTTACTTGTTTTCTTGAATGTTTGCCAACAATTTCTTTTTTGCTGCAAGAGAGACATTGTTTTACGTGTTGAAGTCGCCATCTTGCTTGAAACTAGTCCCAATGATGCAATAATAACATTATGAATGACGTCTTCAATTTCGAGACGCTCTATTGAGTGTTTTAACATGAATTAAATTAATTTTTAGCATCGCTCCTAACTTTTGGCCGGATTTGAATTCCTTCCTATCTTTTCATTCGAATTTTTTTAGGAAAACTATTATGTAAAATCGTGTAACTTTGCACTCACCGTAATTTATACCTTATGACCTAATATTATTTGATGAAAATTTCATTAGCTTTACGGTTTATTCATTTCTTTCTCAGTAATAAATTGAGTTATGTCGATGTTGTTCCCGTTCTTTATATTACGATGCTATTCCCGCTACTATATATCAACTCCTCTAGTGAACGCACACTCCACTTTCAATGACTTCGACGCATGACGTTTCTTCTACGTCAGGTAAATCTTGGCAGGCTACTAACGCACAAAAACTGCAGCAAATTACATGAATGGTGCAAAACATAGTAAGACAACCACACTTACGGAAGCAAAAGAGGCAATGCCCATTGATTCAATAGAAGAAGTATCATAACTGAGCATAACAAAGTACTATTATTTGCAGTTTGTGACTGAAGAAATAATGATACACATACGACTGATGCATGCATGTGGCAAGAAAGAAATGGAGTATTGACATAATTTTTAAGACTACACTTAATACTTGATTCACGCACGACTTCGTCCTCACGAGCGGACAGGAGCTAGTCCGACACGCACACCTGCGCTTCTGATGCTTCTTTGGGTGAGGGTTCTAATATATTGAATAGAATACTTGGCTATGTATATAGTGATGTCCAATACGCCATAAACTTAACGATCAATTACACGGTTCATAAGTCATAAATTGTGACCACCGAAACATATTATTTGTTCCTTGAAGGATTTATTGATTCAGATATATGTATATATTTACCTACGTGATTTCACTATATGTAACATATTTGTGCATGGACACATTCCCTTCAAGCTGGCAGTGCGACCAATCTATAAGTTAACAATAATTTTGATTAATCTTAAGTAGCTACCTACTACACATTTTGAACGAAATTAAGGGAATTTGATGCCAGGCCTCATGTTATTTTGATGAACAGTCAAGTTGGCAGTCGGCTATTAGTAAGATAATGCAAAACCATAAAAGCAATTTTTAGAGACATAGTCTGAAAAAGTACAAAAATTTTCTAACTGATGAAAGAAAAATAGTCTGGACGAAAGGCACCCACGAAATCAATAGCTCAACTGCTATATGCGATAAGAATTAAACGTTATCAACAGTTTTGAACAGTTATCCGTTTATAAATGAACTGAATTTTCTTGAATTTTGAATCTCCAAAGTAGCACGCAACAAAAGCATACCTATACCTAGGCCAAAATGAACTTCACTTCCGTACATTTTTCAATACGGAGAAGATTTACTAGCGCTGCGAGCAATACCTACACCAGCCTCCCACCGGATTCCAAAGCTTCAACAACACGAAACCGTAGCACTGGCATTGGGGGGGGGGGGGACTGCGGGTTAGTCACGACGCTCAGTCCGATGCCACTGGAGAAGGTGGAGGAGGACAGTAATACCTATC
>LQNS02000137.1:3033818-3045294 GCA_001587735.2 Parhyale hawaiensis
TGTAATATTTCTAACAAATTACTGTACACACAATTTTTAATGTAAGCTGTAATATAATAATCGAAGAACACCTCCCGCCTGTGGAGACACAAATGTTTAATAAATAAATAAATAAATAAATAAACTACTAGTGTCCTAATGACGTTTATTACATACTAAACCCGTATAGATATACAATATACTGAGGATATTAGCAGAACCAGTCCTTGCTTCCTAACCTAGAAGGTTCTCGGCCTAAACGATAACTTCATTGTTGGGGTGTACCTCTATCAGGCCAATTAGATACATATATATGGCTATATGACAAGGGTATGTTGTTCATATTACTAGTAAGCAAACTCTAGTAGTAAATAAGTTGGGCAGGTAAGCGTGCTGTCGAGACCACGCTGTATGCAAGCGCATGCTGAACTCACGAGCGTATATACGTTCAACTCATGCGTCTTTCAATTTAAGTAGCCTACTTTCGATTGGTATCTTTGTCGTCACCTTCACTGCCTAATCTGCACGTCGTGCGAGCGAATGTCCGCTGTTAAGTAGTGTGCGCGATTGCATTGTGTGGCCTCGGCATACATCAATGGCACCATCAATAGCAGCAACAAACATTCATTTTCAGTAACTACGTACTTATACCCAAGTTTTACTGTAAATCACCTCTTCACAAAAATAAAAAGAGCTGAAAAGTATATATTTGCGTCATAATAATGCATTGTCAAGGAACACAAGGTTCACTTACAGTGAAATAAAAGCACACCCGCGTTGTCTCAAAAAATTGAAGCAGCTTATTTGCGATACAGCCATGTGATCTGACAGGAAATGGGCCAGTGGCTACCAAATGCTCAAGTTAGCTTGCACTATCTTGTTTTTTCATAATTACGTCGTCAGAGGGCATGTTCGATTGGGCTCCTAAATGAATCAGTCGAGGCTTAACTTGTCCGAAACTGCAGACAGGTGCGCTGCGGCGCTGGCTATCAACTGAGCTTCAAGCATTAAGTTTTATTTCGCTTCGAAAATTGGAGATTTCAGCCGGTTCAACGTAATCGCGTTGTTTATAACACGTTTCAACATGGCCAAACCAAAGCTTCTGACTGGAGTTTCGGATAAGCTAAGCCTCGCAGGCTTAATTTCAGCGTCCATTCGAACATCCCTTTAGTCGAGTTCTTTTAACCTAATGCTCAGAAATTAAGTCCTTTAATATCTACTGCTTCCCTAGCAGAATTTGTTGCAGTAACCAGACGTTTCTTTGCGGTTTTAGGTTGGTGGAGGGGGGCAGTGTTCCGTTAGAGATACGGTAGCTTGCCGTTGGACTTATACAGAATGATAAAGCAAGTCAAGGGTAACTGTGGTGGACACAACCGCCCGCCATGCAGATGAGTCATATCCGGAGACATACAGCTCGGTAGTAGCGATGTATACTCACAGAAACAGTTGTCGCTAAAGAGAATACTACCATCTTATTAGTGATAAAAGTTCATTAAACCCAAAGATACGTAAAATAGAGTTTTTCCGAGTTTTTTAAAATGAAGTTTTATTTTTATACCGGCAGTCGCAGCCGCCAAGGGTGCTGACCTCATGACGCTGGACGTTGAAAGTTTGAGAGCCAATCCAGATATGCGAGCTTTTGCAGAGCTTGGCGCTCTGACTCAGCAATTGATAGGTGTGCACAGCTGCCGTGAGGGTACTTACCCTTCCCAGAAATGGCGAGAGTAGGGGTCGCAGGTCGTTGCATACGCACTTTCCGTCGATAGAGCACAAGTTCTTGACAATCCAAAATCGATTGCACTGCAGCCGTGCACCCTTTTGTGGACAATTTGCCATTATCAGTAGCAAGAGCCAGTGCGTGTGGGTTTTCCCAGTAGGAGGCGTTGTCAAGTTGACTTTGCCTTTACCTGCTGCTAAGAAGTGCTGCAATGTTGGTTTTAATGTAAGTAAAAATGCTTAACCTATGCACACGAGCAGTACGCTTAACAAAAGAGGAAAGGAGAAAACTTCACTATTTCTCCTTTGGATGCTGCGCCCATCGCATTAAGGAGTACAAGTTTGCATTTTCAATACGAACATGGGAAGAAAATTAGAACTTTTCACGTAGATTCACAATAATTCTTGAATAATATATGTGATGAAAGTAACACATTATACAATTGCAACGATTTTTCGAAATGAGAGAAAGACGTCTCCTTGTACAACCACAGCGAGATGCCCTAGGCAAAATTTAATTTGTAGATTTATGCTCCTGCCAGAGCTAATAGCTTGGTAATTGAAATAACGATTTCTCAACTTTCCGCGAATTAATTTCTAGAAATATCAAAACTCTGAACAACATCGTATGGAGAAGTTAGTATTGAAAAATTATTGAAGTAATTTGAGTTGGACTGACCTCATAATAATACCTTTCAATACAACTGCCAGATGGCCACGTCAGTTGGTGTTATCATAACCATACACAATAAGGATAAATTCACAGTATATTTCACAAATAGTTGCTATAAGGCAGTTACATTTCTGCATTCTAGCGCACTGACGTCATAAGCGATGATGACGCGTATCCCTGAGCTACATCCAGCCTCTAGCCAAGCCTTCAGGGTCATCATCAATACTCCGGGTCTTCTCGATGACAAAAAGCGATTCAATTCTATTTTCAGAACCATTTTCTCCTTAAACTTCTGTATTTTGTTGCAAGGGAGCATTTCAGAGGCATTCAGTGATGTTGTTCTCCCAAGAATTGCATTCATTGAGGATTTCGGTACGTCAGGGTGACCAGCTGTCGAGCAAACGGACCTGCTTGATTATGCAAGTGTTTGCGCAACTCACAACCAGTATTCAGCAATGCCCAACCATTCACAATGTTGGAAATCCTGGCGTTTGATCGCTTCTATCTTCTGGAATCCTTTCATAGTGTCGACATGACGACCCACGCATTTTTTTTGGCAGTGGTATCAAGGTAGGTACCTTCAGCAAATTCTTTGATGATAACTGAGTCTCATCGTCGGTTAGGGCGTTACGTTGCCTCACTGTTGTCATAGATATTGAAAATTTATTTCGCCGGTGGCCTTGAGAACAGAAGAGAACAACGATGCACATCACAATGTAAGCTCACACAACGATGTTGCTGTTATGTGTCACATGGGATTCTGTAAAACTTTCTCAGAATTGAACTCGCAAGAAAGTTGAGATATGGTTATTTTTCTTACCAAGCTAATTATCAATGGTAGGAGTGTGCCGAACGCATATATTAATTACTTATATATGTATCAGAATATATTATCTAATACTAAACAAAACTGAAGACAAAAATCTGTCGCGTAGTAGCAAATACCGTAGACGAGAAGTTCCGACTGTACACATCTTAACTTCTCCTAGCAGAACGAAGCACGTTCCATGTATGATAGATTCACATGCAGTCTTGTAGAGATTTTAAAGGATTTTACGCGACACTCATGTACATAAAGAGAAAAAAATTATTCTCTCATCTGGATGCTGTGATAATTATATACCCAAAAAATTAATGGCACAGTACCCTGAGGAATTTAGTTTTTACACTAACATGGGGAGAGGTAGTTATTTATAAGCTTTGTTTAACCTCCGTAGCCGCGACTCAGGCGTTCCAACAGAGATGAGTGTGTAGTATTTAAATACCACATAATTTGTCGCGTGGCCTACGTGCGGTACTACGGGCAGGAAACAAGGCGCAAAGCATAGTAGGAGACACTCGAGTGGTCGGCCTCTTTCACGGCCATCCGCACGAGAGAGATGAGAGAAGTCCCGCGAACTAGGTGCCATATTTCGATCGACAGCCCACCTCGCGGAACAGGAAAGGAAATACAGAACCTACCTAACTCTACAAAACTAACCTCGTCAGTAGGAACTGCGGCCAGATGCAACATCTCCTGCGGAAAAGGTACTCGGGTTTGCCCCTGGAGTCGTAAGGCCCATATATAATATGACAGGGATAGGACATGGGGAGAAAATGGGCAGTCGGCCTGTACATATGTGAGAAAAGCCAAGCGTGCTGGAAAAGCACTAGCATGCGTGCCGAATGCTTGTCCCAAAACCAGCATGCAAACGCGTGCACTAATTGTACACGTAGGCGTGCTCTAAACTCTCAATTCAGATGCGTGCTATGCGCAGTGAGTGCTCGTGCATCTCTGGATGCGCGTATGTGCCAAGCAGTTTGAAAAAAAAAAGAGATGCAATTTGATGCCCATGACGTCTATACCTACTTAAGTGGAGTGTCTGCAGTATGTAAGCAAACAATATATCACTGGAAACTCAACACGAAAAATCACTATTTCTCGATGACTTCAACATAACTACACATTTCTCCGACGTTTGGAGGGCGTCAGCCCGTTTTGCCGGGCGATAGGTTCAATGTACTCCTAAGCGTGCTCATACAGCACGGTGACAGCGTGCTCTAGAGCTTAGAGCACGTTTGCAAAACCCAGGATTTTTTGAGTGATTAATTAATTAATAATAATGACAATAATATGCTACTAATGCCAGCTATAGATTTACGCATGTGGACAGTGTCCACATGTTATTAAGAAAAAGTTATAGTAACATGATTTTCCACAAAGAGACAGATGCCTGTCTAACTGAGTTTTTATCTTACAGATGTGATTTCTTACAGTTAGAATACATTTGCGTTATTATTTAAATCTAGGATATATACTGTTTGATTTGCATGCGATACGTTACTAAAAAAATAATTAATCTATGAAATGGCAGAAATTAAATAAGTTGAGAGCTTAGTTTCTGAGTTCTTTTGTAAATAGAAGTGTCAACTTTTTCATTGCAAAAGGGATTTACGTTCTCCAAAGCTCTGACTGTATCTCCAGTATCCAACAATCTTGGCGATTTTTCGTTGTGATTTTCTTAGTATACACAGAATGGACAATTCTGTAAAATATGTAGTTTCTGAGAACATGGAAAAATTATTGCACTGCAAGAATAGAGTTTGAGCACGGGAATAGCTAAAAGTGAAATTATTATTAATGCCGGAGCACTCTTACCTTGATTAGCGTCCCTGCGGGAAAGGTCTCATCAGCCGCGTTTCATAGCCATGCTACTATTATGTGCCCCCGTGGTTCATCTATCAACAATTACTGCACACTTTACAAACGGAATCTGCGATACGCGATACTGTAGAATCATAATATATGTACACGCGGGACGACGCATCGTCCAGAGTAGGAAAGTCACGTTTAATCCTGAGCGCTAATTACAGTACGTACAGTTCATTGCAGGCTTGCAGAATACAACACAGGTTACGCTTCGCTTAAGTTATGGCAGTAAAAATGACTAATTGACTGTATTCAAGTAGAGTAACTAATAATTTGTTTTCAGTCTTCATTTATTGCCCTACAGCTGTGCGATGTAACGAAGTGCGTGGATCCCATCAGTTCGACTGACTGCCCGTCGGGCACTCGATGGATGGAAGGCTACTTTGTCGGCGGCTGTTGTGGGGCCTGCGTTCGCTTCCAAAAGAGTATGTACCTTGTGAATGCTACGAGAGCAAAAACAAGTAATAAAATAATCACTACGTAAGTTGAACTGCCTAAGCAGAGACTTCAAAAACAGAAAGTTGCTGAAATGAAGAAACTCCTGAATAAGTACAATAGTAGTAGTAGTAGTAGTAGAAGATATTTTTATTAGCGCTTCAGTGGCGCACTGCCTATCTTGCGCCGAACTATTCCTGTGCTTAGCCGTAAGCTCATGCGCCGCTAGGGCGCGGAATTTGCCTCATTTTATATTACAAAGTAGTAAGGAGAACATTATTGTCATTATTAATTTTACATGTAGTATATGTAATTCACAAAGAAACTGGCAGGGCTGTAGCAGGGACGTAGTTGAGTCTTAAGGGCATTTCTATTAAATTGGCCGCGAGGTCCCTCAAGAAGCATTCCTCGGAGGATGGAGTCGGCATTTCAAGAATGCAGGTCCGAATAGCAGTCCCTTCGCTCGTCGGAGAAAGTGGGACACTCGGCCATTAAATGCAAGACAGTGAGAGGTACGACGCAGTCGTTGCAGTAGGGTTGCGGACGCCTCATCCGTGTGCCCAATACGCAGTCGGCATAGTACGACGTCCATTCGGCGGTCGTCACTATTTGACGAGTGCCACTGTCGGACGGTCTCTTTGATTGTTCGTAAGTCATCCTTTCTTTGCGCCAGCCACTGGGATTGCCATAGCTCGCGCAGGTTTCGCTTGATTAGTGGGTAATAGTCTCGGCAGGGGATTGTACTGTTTGCCGCGGGCATATTCGATAGGGCCACCTGCCTCGTCTCCTCGTCAGCGAGCTCATTGCCCGCGATGTCAACGTGACCAGGCACCCAACAGATACACACGGACTTTCCATCCTCTTGCAATTTTTTTTATCGTACTTATACTTCGACTGATGACAGGGTGGATGCTGTCATATGATCGAATGGCCTGCTGCACTCAGTGAGTCGGAGAATATGGTAAAGTTGTTCTCATCGCTGTCTCTAATGAGGAGCAGCGTCCCGCACACACCGAACAGTTGGGCGGGGAAAATAGAGGTCTCCGGTAATAGCCGGCATGCTCTAGTTTCACCAGTCGCAGCGGCTGCGCATCCAATTCGGTCTCCCGTTTTAGAGCCATCGGTATAGATGTGGGTAGAGTCACTATGTTGGTCTCTCACGTGATCCGCGAAGAGAATTTTTAGTAAGAGGGGATGGGAGTCTTTATTTTTTAGATATTGCGTGCCGGGGCAAAAAGTTGAAGCTGGTATGCGCCACGTTGGCTTGTCTCTGAACAGGACCCGGTCACCTTAAGGGGCTCGATTTCCTCTATGAAGGAGAGCTTTCGGCTTCATAGTCTGCTCCCTCTGCCCGGTCTCAGCTCACACTGTTTCAGGCCGGGGATTGTGCGACTTGTTCTAAGCGGGCTAGGTATTGATAGGTAAGTTGCGCCCTGTGCTGCTGCAGGCAGGGTTTGCCACTCTCAGCGAGGAGACTTGGAATGGGTGATGTACGGAAGGCTCCGGTGCACAGCCTTAGTGCTGCATTGTGCACAGCGTCCAGTCGTTCCAGGACTTTAGTCCTCGCAGGCTGATATACGATAACGCCATAGTCTAGTCTCGAGCGTACAAGGGTTTGGTAGAGGTATATAGAAGGGTTTGCCGGTCGGCGCCCCACGACAGTGTCGTCAGGTGCTTAAGTAGGTTGAGCCTAGGCATGCATTGCGTTCTCAGCATCTCGATGTGGGGTTTCCAGGACAGTCTTCTATCTATTATCATTCCGAAGAATTTCATCTCTTCGTGATAGTTTATCCGTTCTCCATACATTTTAAGTTCGGGTGACATTACAACCCTGGTATGCCTGATGTGGAGGGCAGAGGTCTTGGCAGCAGAAAAGGCGAAGCCATGGTTGGTCGCCCAATTACAAACGCGTCCAATGGCTCGCTTCAGTCGTCGATGTAGAACTTCCAGATGTAGTGAGGAGGAGCATAGCATCAGGTCATCTACGTATAGTGACCCGTATACGTATTGGGGTAAGTCTGCTATGATGTCGTTTATTACTAGTAAAAATAAGGTACAGCTAATGACGCTCCCCTACTGCACTCCCTCATCCTGCATCATTGCAGGGGAGAAGGCCTGTCCTACTCTGACCCTGAAGAGTCGCTTGCCCAAGAATTGCAGCATGTAATAGGCCATGTTACCTCTTATGCCTATTTTATGTAGTTGTAGGAGTATATGTGTCGCCAGGCTGTATCGTATGACTTTTTAAGATCGAAGAAGACACAGATAATGTGTCCCTTAGGTGTCTTGTTCTCTATGATCTGATTTTGTATCCGCACGATGGCATCGGTGGTGCTACGGGACTGTCGGAAACCGTGCTGCACATTGCAGAGGAGCCTGTTGGCTTTCAGACACGTCATCAGGCGGGTGTTCACGATTTTCTCCATAATTTTTCCGGGGCAGCTGGTCAACGCAATAGGACGGTAGCTACTTGGTTCCGTGGGAGGTTTATCTGGTTTTATGAAAGCCAGTACAGTGGCGATGCGCCACTCTTCCGGATAGTCGTGCGTCGTCCAAATTTTGTTGTATATTGTCAGTAGTGCTCGAACCGCTGAATGGTGCATGCGTTTCAGCATCTTGTAGTGTATACCATCAGGGCCGGGACTTGTATTTTTGCATTGTGTGAGGGCGTTATAGACTTCCAATGCAATGATTGGATCGTTGTATGGCACCTCGTCGTTTTCGCGACGGGCAGCAAAGTTCAAGGGGTTTAGTTCGGATCTTCTCTTCCTCGCCTGAAAAGCTCGTGGGTAAGTCGCGCCACTGCTGACCTCGCTGAAATGTCGAGCCAAGCGGTCTGTGACATGGTCAGGTTCCACAACCACCACGCCATTCTACTTTATGCAAGGAAGGCCGTGGCACGGTTTACCTGTCATCTTTTTAACGCGTTGCCAGACTTTTCTCGTTGGAGTATTAATGTTTAGCGTAGTTGTATATTCCTTCCAAGAGACTTTCCGGGCCTGGTGCAGGGTAAACTGTGCCTGCGCACGTGCGCGGCAGTATGCTATTTTATTGGCCAAGCATCATTTCGTTGGTAACGTCGGAGTAATCTCTTTCTCTCCGCATATACTCCCATGTACTCGTCGTTCCACCATAGAACTCTAGGAGGAGCGGTTCCACCTCTGGTTATGGAGATGGCCCCTGCCACAGCCTCGTCAGGGCTCCCGTGAATGATCCACCATCTGGTCGACGGGCAGGTGTTCATCTAAATCCTCCATCTGGGTCAAGGCCTCGAAAGTAGCCCAATCGGCTCGCTTGAGGATATAACGTGGTGCTGTATCATGGTTTTCGAGGCCCAGGAAACTGGTGCACACAGTAGTGGTCGCTCCCGTGGGTGTCCTCAGTCACAGTCCACTGGGCGTCAGGAAGAAGGTCAGGTGTGCAGAGGGTACAGTCTATCGCGGAGGTAGTTCCTGTATGTATGTGGAAATGGGCTTGTGCTCTTGTATTGAGGAGGCATAAATCGGTAGTTCTGAGCAAGCGCTCGACAACCAAGCTTCGCGTGTTGTTAGCATCATTTTTTTTATTACTCCACGTTGAGTGTTTTGCATTGAAATCGCCCGATAATAGAAAAGGGCGCGGCAACTGTGTCACTAGTCCAGTGATATCTGCTATGTGAATTACTTGGTTCCGGGAAATATAGATTGCAGATAGTGGTGGCCCTGTTTCGTCACTTGATTTGCACGGCCATGGCCTGTATGGGTGTGTTAAGTTGTACCCTTAGGCACAGAGACTCTGTTTTGGTGAGGATAGCGAGTCCCGTTCCAGGGACAGGATCCTGGGTAGGAGAAAGATATTCAGCGGTATAGTTCCGAGGCGAATTAGGCTTGGTATAACCAAGCATGGTCTCTTGTAGACATACGCATATAGGTTGGTACAGTACCATCAGACAGCTCAGGTTATCTTTGTTGGTCCTGTGGCCTCTTATATTCCATTGTAATATTGTATTCATTTGCTATGTTTCCTGTTCGAGCCTCTTCCTGCCGTGTTATGGAAGGAGTAGGGGCTGTCGCGTGCGGTAATCACTGTCTGTATTGGGGAGGTGTCGTCCTTCTTCCTGTTTCCATCACTCCACGCCCTCAGGGTCACCGCAGGTGGCGAGAATCCCGCGTGGTGTCCGGAGGGCATGCCGCGGCCCGCGGGCACCGGGGCTCGTCCCCCGCCCACACCCCGGTCCCGTGAGGACGTGCGCTGGTCGCTCGGACGTTGTTGCCGATCGGAATCGCGCCGCGCCTCGGCTACATGTGACGTTACTCGTCCTGTAGAGGCCCTAGACGTCCCGCGAAAATCCCGGTGTTTCTTCCGGATATTGATAGGAACGATATTTATTGTAGGGGATGAATCGCTGATCGGAACGCGTTTCCGCGGGAGCGTTTCATTGCTTTTACAAGTTGTAAAAGTCTTTGGACGTACTGATTGTGTTTGTTCCGTAGCAGTTTTGTTTTGAAGTTTTTGTGTAGGTCTATCGATTTCTGTCCGTCCGGTCCGTACCCTCCCCGAGGCACAGTCACCTGGGCTGCAACGCAGCCGGAAGCAACAGGCGCAGCAGAGGCAGCGATAGTCCCAGCAGGGCCGGAAGCAGCATGCGCGGCAGAGGCAGAAGCAGAACAACAGGAAACACGCAGAGCAGGGACAGAAACAGCCCTAGCAGAGCCAGAAGCAACAGACACAGCGGAGCCAGAGGCAGCCGCAGCAGAGCCGGAAGCCGCAGGCGCAGCAGAGACAGAAAATAAATACAGTATATGCATATTTATAGTGCTATTTGTCCCGAATTGTGGCAGGTTAGTTGAGGCACTAGCAGAATCGTGCCGTAATAAAAAATTAAGAAGTAGATTAAACTATATACAGCGCGACTTCAAAGTTTTCTGTTGCCTTTGCTAATAAAAAACGTGTTCTAAATGTAGGGGAAAGAAGTACGCTATATATCTTGTCTTCTGAAAATGGAGACGCCACTCTAAATGGAGACAACACATCTGTCTATAACAGTCTATTCCTTAGGAGTTCCACTGTTAACCCTCAAAGGTATTCGACCCCCCTGACGAACTAGTGCTTTGGAAGGTAAAAGACAAAACGAGAAGAAACGAATGCACTTAAGGGTTAATAAAAAAAAATCAGTACTATATAATAATTCACGTCGTGTGTTTATAATTATCAGTATACTATATAATAATTCACGTCGTGTTTTTATCTATTTATTTATATATTTATATCTTTCCTGTCACGCTCTATGGGAATAAGATAGGAGAAAATTCAGGTGCCGAAGACGGTATTTTGGATACGGGGGTCGGACTTGAGCGCTCCAGCTCAGGGACCTGAACTCGCCTGCATGATCGTGTCTGGACATTTTCAGGTGCCGAAGACGGTATCTTGGATACGGGGGTCGCACTTAGGCGCTCCAGGCAGAATGCTGAATTTTCATTAAAGATGCCTCTGAACAGTAATAAGCACAGGAGACAGAGGGGGTTTTCCTGAGGTACTAATTTCCTACCGTCATTTATAATGACGGCCGGGGCCACTAGTATTTATATATTTCCTGTCACGCTCTATGGGAATAGATAGGAAAAATTCCAGAGCTGAAGACGGTATCTTGGATACGGGGGTCGCGCTCGAGAGCTCCAGCTGAAGAACCTGAGCCTGCCTGCAATGCCCTGCATGGCCATGTTTGGACATGCTCAAATTCAAAGGTGCTACGGGAGATGCCACTTGACTGCAACATATAATATACTAGAGGGCCCAACCGTCAAAAATGATGGCAAAAATTTTGTGATTGAGCTTTTTATTGTTCCGGTTCCCAGTATAGGTTTTGCTGTATAATAGGTCTCGTCCCTGCAGGCCTGATCTTCCATTAGTGAAACGCAAGCTGTACAACCATGAGTTTTGCGATAGCAAAATATCCCCCCTGCAAGATAAGGAGTGAATATCAGCTTGGAATTGATCAAGCGTTA
>LQNS02000137.1:3048998-3067622 GCA_001587735.2 Parhyale hawaiensis
TACGTTATAAGAGCTGCATTAGGTTAAACTGAGGTAAATTGTAATAGTGTAGCTTACGTTGGTTTATTTTGGAAAGTATAGTCTTTATTCGACCGTGGAATTCCACGGGTCCCGCTAGTCTATATATTAATACGCTAGTACCTACCTTTTGTGTCACGCTCTTCACAAATAGATAGACGACAATTAGAGATTTGACTTTAGATGTGAACCATTTCAACCGTATCATATCTACAGCTTCAGATTTTTTTACAACATTATAGTGGCTTTGCTGGCAGGGTATGTTATTGCTAATATGTAGAGTCACATGCGTAGCCATGATACGCTCCTGCGGGAAAACAAAGCGGGTAGTGTTGGGCATCTCTGCTCTGAAGTCTGTTTTGAAGCGAATGTGCTGCTGAGAAAACGTCCGCCGCTACAGTGCGATGGCTGAGCAAATTAAATGACAGCTCGAGAACAGACGATTACTCTTTTGTGAGTGATGAAATTAATCGAACCTGTTTTCTTTTATTATGCACAGCTATCGCATTAAACAAAGGAGAAAAAAGATGGGCTGCTGATCAGTACCCTAGGGTTCCGAAATAGTGAGAAAAAATCGGATACGCCGACAAAAAAATTACGACATGCAACATTATGTCGGGCTAAATGATGTGTACAGTGAGGAAAACAGAACTTAGAAAAGGTGTGAAAATGCACAAGAGAACAAGGCAAGATGTACCATCGTGTTTCCTTGTCTTCATGAAGACACAAGTGTGATTCATTACTGTCCTCCCCCTTCTTGGTCCCTTAAGGACTATGGTCTGATTGTGGCGCGGCCCCACTTAGGTGGTAACGTGGACCAGGGCCTGCAATACTTGCCTGCAGGATCAAACGCCATCACTATTTCCTCCATGCGGTCAGAGAGGGTGGTGTTCAAACTCCGCCCTCTTGGAGGCAACTCAACAATCAACAACAACATTACTGACAGAACTAATGCGTGATTCAGTGGTGAAATCGCAATATTAGGAAAGGTTGGACGAGATGCAAGGTGGACAGACTACTTAACGATAAATAGACTAGTTAAAGCGGCGGATGATAGTTCAGACGGAGAGATTTAAGATATGAGGGCTATCCTAGGTTAAATAAGGTGAGTGAAAACATTCACTAACCGTGGAATTTCCAAGGGTGCAGCTAGTGTATGTATTAATACGCTTATTGCTACCTAACTGCGTACATAGCGGCGTGCGTTTCACGCTTTCCATAATGAGGAGAAGCTGCGCCAGACCAATGATGCGGGGTCCAGCCGTCTGTCCAGCTGCGAGTAAAGCATGTTTGATTATTTTTATTACTATCACTATGCACTTGAGTTATTTCGTATAAACAGCATCGAGTTTTTATTGCTGCTCGATATCGTAGGATTTCTGCGGGTGCTGCTCAACAAGAACGTTTAGAAGTTATCTGCAGCGAGGACAGTGTGTTAAGACATCTTACATAGAGTGTCAAATTGGTAGCGTCAGCGAAGTATTGCCATCCTAATGTGGGAAGGTTTCACGGGTTCGCTTGGAATTACGTGCGAAACCGCGAGAGTTTCACGGGCACAGCTAGCAAGAATAATTTCATTAACTGTACTTGATATCGTTCACTACAGCTTCATCAGTTGCTGCTTAGTAGCTCCCTCCTTCACTGGTGCTTCTTCTAATTCTTTCGGGCAGGCGGAGAAGCGTGCAGTGGCAAACTTGACGAAAGAATTTGTGTACAAGGCAATGAGCCCGTGGGGGCGGGATACGGAACCTGCGGCGACGTGACCCGTTTCAGGTCTGCAGTGGGCGGGGCCGCTCGAGCAGAGGCCATTCGTCAGAGCCTGTACTCGCCTCTGCCTCTGGTCGACAATATCCTTCACAGCTCGTGGTGTGACTACGGCATGTACTGTAATAACGACTACTGCCTCGTAGGTAAGTAGGGATTATCATGCGCAGCTCGTGGTGTGACTACGGCATGTACAATAGTAATGACTACTGCCTCGTAGGTAAGTAGGGATTATCATGCGCAGCTCGTGGTGTGACTACGGCATGTACTGTAGTAACGACTACTGCCTCGTAGGTAAGTATGGATTATCATGCACAGCTCGTGGTGTGACTACGGCATGTACTGTAGTAACGACTACTGCCTCGTAGGTAAGTAGGGATTATCATGCACAGCTCGTGGTGTGACTACGGCATGTACTGTAGTAATGACTACTGCCTCGTAGGTAAATAGCGAAAAAATCGTATAATTGTGGCAGGCGTGGAGGCATTAAACTCCTATTGATGTTATTATTTTTTAAATCAAGTAATATGTTCAAAGGTAAACACGTTTTCCATGGAGAATGAAACTCCTCACGGCCCGTCGCATTCATTATTGGTGTTTAGTGTCACAAATTTTAATAATATACTGATAAACGAAACACTGACTAGTTTTTTAACCCACTTTTTAGCATCTATGAATGAAATAAATTTATAGCTATTTTATACGAGGTTAAAATGAGACTGAGGAGTAATTACATAGACGAGAGAGTAAATGTGTCTTGTTTTTTCGTATACATTGTAATATCCTATATGAGGCCTAGAGCTGCGCCAAGCATCCAGGAGCAGCTAGTAGTTGTTTAGAGCAGCTGCCCCATAGTAATTTCGAACTAAAACTTTACTGCAAGGTAACTGCATAATTACCTTACATTGTCAACAGAATCATCCTGGATTACCTGCCAGAACATACAGGAAGCGTACGACAGGGACGTAGAGAGCGGCAACTATCTGTACTACCGAGACGACTATCGCTACAGGCCGGACTGTGACTACGACAACAGATATTATGCCCCGAAACAGTGCAAATCCTCCGTACAAGATTCCATCAAATCGTGAGTTGTGTGTGTTTCAGCTGCGCGAGGCAATTGAGTTGCGTGACACATCCTTATTCTTACTTTTTAAGTACGTTTCTTAACACGTTCCTCCTCCTCCTACGAGGCCGGTATACGCGCGACACGTAGATGCGTTCCTATTCTCACAACGTCACACAGGCAATGCAGAACGTTAATTCCTACCTGCAGACACAACTAAGACCAGGGGCCCATCGAAGCGACGTGCGACGCAATGAATTTGTTGCATGAAAAACGTGACATCGGGTACAGCAATCTATGTACTGTCCCCATTCAAACTGCGCCACACAGCGTGCATTGTTGTCAGTCACAGGCTCGATATCTCCCGCTAAATCACAGTGCGTCGCTTATTGCGTCGGTGAAACCCAGGCCTAAGTTGCGCAGCATCTTTAACTCCTATTCCCTAAAAATAATTACAGGGTACCTGTATGGTTTGAGTTCCTTGAGAAATTAAATTAGTAACATTTTGATAATGAAATGAGATAATAAGGTATTGCTCAATTCTGCATATAACTGTCTTACTCGTTGCCTGGCCCTATTTTTGAAAATATTCTCTTGCTGCCTGAGTTATTCTCTGAAGTATCTATATGAATTTTTCTGTTGATTTACGGAGCTTCCTTTGCGAGCTTTTCTCCATGTTTCTGTAGAGTCAACTTCAAACTGTCGTTTGCGCTACGGTGCGATGCTGAGGCACCAGACTCAAACATGACTGAGTATTGATGCCCAGGGGATTCAAGTCGGGGGATGATGGAGGCCATATTTCTCACAACGCGACAACACTCGAGTTTATGGGGCCCGTGGGAGGGAGCGCCGTCTTATTGGAAAATGAGTAATAATATTTAAAGAGTTCCTTCATTTCACGAGAGCAGGGATCAAACTTCTATCAAAGTAGGAAGTTAAAGTTATTTTCGAGCCCTCTTCAGCGAAGTCGAGGGGAGACTTCCCTTATTTTGTGCCAGCCGCCCTAAATATGATAGAGACTGAGAGACATATTTAAGTTGTTATCCTTAGCATTATGTCAATGTAGGTTAGGTTGCATTTAGTCACCACAAGCTCCACTATGAACAGGCGTTCATCACTGAAGCATCAGTAGCTATAGGTAGACAGCGTCTCTATCCCGCGCGAAATCCTTGAAATTCAAAAAAAGCAAAGCTTTGCTGACTCGTTTCTGTATTTTTAGGTCAGTGCAGTTGTTGGAGCCTTTTCGGCCTGAAGGGAAAAAGCTTGAGGTCAGTTGTACGTAAAATCCTCATAGATTTTACACAGACATCCAGCTACAGGGTCTGATTTTGCATTTTCCCTACCCCTCCGAGGGGAGCTTTTATTATCTACTTCGCGAGTGAGAGTTGAGAGAGGGTGGCCTCTTCCAGGGTGGTCTTTGTCAGAACCAAGTTCGGAAAATCTCAAGTTCAGAGAATCTGCTCTCGGTGTCGTAAAAAGTGGATTTGCCACATCAAACTGTTGAATATTAGACTTTCGGCCTCCCGGGCGATGAAGCTCAATATGGCTTGAAGTTCACTCATGTTCCTGAATATCTCAACAATTGTAGATGAATAATTTAGCTGTTTGGAAATGCAGACATAGATTACTACTGTCTAATGAGTCTAAAATAATACAACAATTTAACCTCATATTGATTTCGCGTTGAAGAAAAAAGTTCCAGGGAGTTTCGTAGCACTCTGTAAGTTGCGCTGCGAGCTCCTAATTCACGAGGCAACTGAGTTGCGCAAGACACTCCTATGTAGTCTCAAGAGGCAACTGAGTTGCGCAAGACACTCCTATGTAGTCTCAAGAGGCAACTGAGTTGCGCAGCGGATTTTAAGGACTTTAGCTAGACTGCGTCATGACCGCGACTTGGATAGCCGGAGTACATACAGGCGTAACGTGTGCCTAGAGCTTTCGGGTCCCTAATAGGCGACTTCACGAAACAAAAGCAATTTCCGACGATATACTAAGGTTCTGTTCTGCTGTCACTGTAGAGAATAAGCAGAAATATTTGGGCAAAGACGATGGTAGAGAAACTATTACGAAAGCTTTGCGTAGAACTTACAGTAGTTCCATAAAATTCCTTAAGGGGATTTCTTCGTTATATTATAGTACAGTTATGCATCTCCTAATTACCTTTACATTTATGGTGCTTATGTAAATCCCGCTGCAGACGACAGTCTTGTGTCTTTTTTTGCTAGCGCTTCATAACGTCCGAGTGCATTGCTGTGTCGGTTAAGAAAAAAAAATGCTCCGGTTTCTGAGTTTTTGTTTACTCAAAATTTGAAGAGACGCAAGAAACTTGACCCGCGCTAAGCTCGCTAATGCATGTGACGGCAGACATGAACACAAGAGAAAACTCGACAACTGAGAAGTGCAAACATTAGGCGAAAGACTATCGTCTGCATTTGGCATTAAAGAATAATTAGTTTTAGTCCGAGGTTGAAGCCGTTTCCTCACCAAGATGACGTCACAGAGGAAAGCAGAAGGAACATATACAGTAGATGTCGATAGAAACGATGAACCCACGCAAGAAATTGTTCTCACACAGGAGCGACCCGCATGGGAATAGCAAGTTGGGAAAGAAGAGGAAGAACAGTGAAAAGCAAGATTAGTAGGAGTATGAGATCAGTGGCGTTACGGAACAAATTTTAGAATTTTACTAGACTGCTCGTGACACGTTGGGTCGTCATCACGATCGTCGTCTTCGTTTTGGCAATAAAAGCAGGTGTCATTTAGCTGGGCATAGACCCCCCGCTATTCGGCCCTCCTCTTCTGCCCATAAAGGAGCGGCCCGTTCGGTTCATTATCAACAGATTCTTTGCTTCTCTAACAAATATTCAACACCCAGGTTGTAAGCAAAGTCAAATTGTTATATGTAACGTATTTCAGTAGTATTGCCCATGGAACCGCTGAATTGATCATGCCTGTTCTTGAGGCCCAGCTCAGTTTCGCTTCCGTATCACAAATACAATCGAATTAAAGAGCTAATCCATGGAAAGAATTCAACTGTAACCCCCCCTCCAATACCTCGAATTTCTTCCCGTACAAAAGCGAAGGAGCTGTGTCAAACAAGACAAGAATGCAACTACCCCCCCCCCCCTTGAATACCTCGAATTTCTTCGCTTATAAAAGTAAAGAAACTGTGTGCAAACAAGACACAAATAAACGAGCAAGACCGGTTCACGGAGTTTTAGTATAATAATGACACCTATAATAATAACAATGAAAATAGCAGAAAGGTAGGGTAAAGTTTTCAGATTTTCTACAAAGGCAGATAACGAAGAGGCGTGACCGTAGTGCACCGGCCAGCTGTCGTATCTATTTCCTCATCATGTGCTCACTTTACAGATGCGTGTGCGTCGATCCGTACGGGGCCACCATTGAAGGCAAAGCCTTCAGCTTCCAGGGAGACCTTTACGACGACATGAACTGCTGTGAGTTTTTTCCTCGTACAGGACTTGCTGTAGGGTATGCTTGTGTAATCTGAGACAGATAACTCCGCTAGTATAAGCTTATTGAATATATATTGTGATCGAGGTAACTAAGTGTGTATACGGTGCTATGCTTCCATTTATCAAGTCCGAACTATGTTTATTAGATTTTAAAAATTTGGCCCATGAATTTTCTGTTGACGCTCATTATATTAATTTTCCCTAGCTCCTTCGCATCGGGAAGGAGAGACCTACCATCCAATCAAGCAAGCACCCACTGTTTACTATTATATACTGGGATACTATTACACATTAGATGATAAACATTTGTACAGAAAAATAAATAATGATTCTTCTTATGATCATCAGTGTGCTCAAGACGAAAGTATGAACGCCAGCAAGCAAACGAGACAGGTATCACTCTGCACTGCCAGAGCAACGGTAACTATGAAGCGCTGCAGTGCGAGGACGACTGGTGCTATTGCGTACATCCTAGTAACGGCACCGTGTACGGTTACCAGATGCCCGAGGCTATGATGAATCTGCTACCATGCTGTGAGTACTCGACTCCGGTGTACGGTTACCATAGGGCTTAAAAATTACCAAAAGTGCCATGCAGTGCGTATGATATTAGTTACTGATACTTCGCTAAAGTGTGGTATTTCAGCCCTGCTGACAGTCAGAGACTGAGACGTACGTGGCAGAGCGTGTCCTCTTGACGTCAGGTGTTCGGCCGATCACGTAACTTTAGATAGTGTTCAATTGACTACTGGCTCGAGCAGTGATTAAATGATTTAAAAAATCATTGTTCCTATAAAATTCCCATTTTCGTAGTTATGTTCTCAGAATCAGTTTTGCTTTTTCCTTCACTGAGCGTTTATTGAGTTTGTACAGCATGAACTTGGAGAGAACAAAAATATTCGCTGTGAGAAGAAAGTACAACCTCGTGTCTATGATACCACGTAGAGGTACTCGAAACCCTTTCAATTCTGAAATTTTAAGAATTTACCTAGGTAACAGTCCCCTCGCCGTTCATTAGATGATTTTCTTCTATCTAATCTTTCACAACGGGACAGAGAAACTAACCAACCCGTCATGTAAGCCACCAACAAACTGAGTTTTTTTTTAAATTAATAAATAGTTGAATTCTTTGCTCCTTGTTTGTACCTCTCGATGTGTCTCACACAATGAACTAAAGCGTACTCGCTGCTCGAGGATTGAATGATAGGTACTGAGCCCCACGGTGGCCGTTCATGCTGGCAACAAAGAAGGACCCCAATCGGAAAAATATCGCATTCATCCTATGGAATCGGACACCTTTCACTATTTTCCCATAGGCAGCTGATGATGTCTATATATTTCCAATTGGGTACGGAGCTGTGGCATTAGTCTCTTCTCTATATCCATGAACATAAGTTGCCATCATTGAAAACATGTGTGCTGGAGACTCAGAACATTTCATCTCCCCTTCGTACAGACGGCTACATATAAAGCACAGCATCAGAATAGGGAAACGAAACATAATAAACGAGAGCAGAAGGATGGCGTGCCACAGTCACATGGGTAAACGTTTAGTTCGAATACGCTAATAGCCACGAGCTTGGCTTCGACCGCCATGTTGTGACCGTTAAAATAACGTACAACTCACTACTCGTTGCCAACACTGGAATGTTTTACCATGCAGGAATAAATATTTCTACATCTACAGTTAACGCAACACTTGTGGGTGACTTGTACCTGCGCCAGTGCGGCAGTAGGGCGCATGCGCACAGCGTCCTCGTGGAGATCATGGAAGCTAAAGGGATCATGACGACCCCCGTAGCGAGTGTAACCTGCGGGCTGGACGGGTCCTACGCCGCTCGCCACTGCGAGGGAAGGTGAGTTAGTTAGTCCGTGCCAAGCTGATTATTATTATTAAAACTTCACGCTTGAGTTCCCACGGACAAGTAATACAACCCGAATGAAGCATCTTGCAACACCGGGAGGCTCAAGACGCTGCTAGAGGAAATCCAGCAAAAACCATTAACAGCTGACTTACACGCCTGCAGGCCAATACGACCAAAAGCCGATGCCGGCAACAAATTCCAAACCTTAACCGACCAGGCTGAAGCCCAGACCGGTGAACTAGCGCTATAGCGAAATTCCTGGAATGTAAACAGAAACGTTGTCTTCGTTTCAAGACGAGTCTCAGTTTCGTGAAAACAAGTTGTTCTACAATCTACAGTATAGATGTTTGGTCTACATTCGTAGGTTAACGCTGTAGAAAATTGTGAGGTGCAATTGTATAGTATATGCTACTAACTAAAATTTGTTATGCCTTGCTGCTGGGCACTTAATGTGGCATGGGCGACTGCAATAATTCCCGACAGATGGAGATGTACACGACTTTCATTTCGTTACGTCTCTGTTCCAGGAACTTTCTCTGTTTCAGGATCTTCTAGTTAAAGAATTCTACTGCAGTGAGCCAAAACGAGAGATTCCGTTGGGACAGGTTATCGAAAAATTGTAGGTATTTGTTCGATACCTGCGACTATCCAGTGGGCGGCATCCGATCTGATATTCACCTAAATTTCCGATAAGGAACAACGTTATGGTAACACCCATGGCCACAGAGAACTGAAAGGCGTACTCACGAAATGAGCTTCTTTTGGCGGGACAGCAGCGTCGCCTCGATCTTTGTGCACGGGGTCAAATCTAGAAAGACAACAAGAAAGGGTCGGCTGAACTAGCTACGTCAGTATAGAGCGTACGATCAAATAAACTTCAGCAAAGGTTGATTTTCTCAGCTCTCTCATATCGCTGGACGGAAGTCGAATTCTTAATTTACGATAAAAACGGAATCGCAAGATTCCCATTTTGAGCCTAATTCCGGAGGTCGGAATTAGGGGAGCTACGTATAGCTTCCATTTATCATGACTGATGGAAACACGTGGTAAAAAAAATAATAAAAGGAGAAACAGACGAAGAATGCGCATCCTATGACGTTGTTGCGGACCCAGCAGCTGCAGCGCCCGTATATCGTCCCTGTGAACGTAATTAGCACACCATCAGTATTAGTATTCAGTATGCACTTAGCTGTACTGGTCGCGTTGTTGGTCGCCAGTTAGTAGGGCTGATTAACTGCGATTAAAACTTCACTGTAAAATAGTTCCTTTTACTTTCACACTCTTAAGAAATGGAAACACTGTAGGGACTAGTGAATAACGAGAGAAAACATACTAATGAAAAAAAGACGGAATGAGAAAATTGAGAGGATTCGCTAGTGCCTACAAAGTCGCCCTGGAAAAAATACTTTGATCGATGTTATAGCTGCCTATCTAAAGATGAGTTCTGAAAACATACTGCAATATTTCTGTAAGGGCAAAAGTCACTATCGCTGGACACACACGACCAGCCAGCAAAGAGCGTAAAACGGTAGGACTCACGAGAAACTTGCATCGAAAAGTGACGACATCAATGACGTCACATCGACGAACGGATCTTATGAGCAGCCTCCGAGTTTTTACTTAATTTCGCAAGAAAAATCGTCGTCAGTTACAAATTTCATCATTTAAGCGCATAAATAAATGAAGAGAACGTGTAATAATTGAAAAATAAGCAATTATCAATAGTAAATTGTAGTGGAGGCTGGTGGACACTTTCATAGCACAGCACCAGCAGCAAGATCTGGGCCGGTATAGCGACCTGATTTAACTCATTTCCTTAGCATTTAAGTAAGCTCATAAGCTCAGTAAGCTTTTACTTACTTAACTTAGCACCCCTGAAGCCTTATATACACTTCATGTTCACTGCATAGGGCTCTGCACAAAACTTACTTAATTATATCCCCCTATTTTTTCGACTTAGTTCATTCTCTCTCTAGCTCCTAACAGGCTAGCTATATACTTAAGCTGCACCCGTACACAAATCACGGTAAAATAGTTGTCGTCAAGCCCAGAAAGCGTAAGCAATAATTGTTCCTATGGTTTCTCTTGCATCAAATATATAACCCTACCTACCTATGTTTTTGGTTAAGAGTAAAAGCCCATCCTACGAAGGCATGAGATTCGATTCTCAAATTCTTCGACTCGTCGCTGTGACGTCATTTGTCTACATGCGGTCACAGCCAAAACGGACTAATTCAGGATTATGTTCAGTGTTCATGAATTGCATGTTGATATACTAGCACAATATGTGACACATATCATGCAATAGTCGCAAGTAATACTCAAGATCGGGGGGGAGGGCAAAGTTTTTGACTTAGGGCTACACGGACTTTTAAAAATTGACGTACGGGCCTGGCCAGCACCCGATGTAGACGTATCAAAGATACCAAATAATATATTTGCTGCAGATATGTAATTTTTTGATAGATAAGTCTTATAATACGAACTCGAAAAAAGTTGATAACGTACATCTAAGACCACCCCCCCAAGACCTTCCGCCGGCTGGATTTAAAAAGCTAACGGTCGAGATGTGGCCCGCGGGCCGTAGTCTGCCCACCTCTGATATAGACTATAAATACTGGTAATGTTGTAGAATCGGAAACAGCTGTAGATTTTAAAAAATTGTACCTTGCAGCTAAAAAAATTTTTCTTGAGAATCAGGAGCAGCAGATCTTCCTCATAATTGCTCAGAAGAAAAGTATTAGTATTAGGGTTATTGTGCCGTGGAATTCCAGTTCCCAAATGCAAGACAAAACTATTCGCCAACTAAAGAAGCAATATTCTCATATCTTAAATAACCTATTTATAGTTTTTTTTACCAAAACATGATTTGGCCAAACTGATACGGTACTGAGTTTACACTAAGTATGGTATGGACAGAATATGCCGGTAATATCGGTGAAATTGGAAATAATTGTAGATTTTGAAAAAAATCGCTAAGGGGTACCTTGCGCTTTTTTTCATCTCGAAAAATAAAAGGCAGTAGATTTTCCTCATATTTACACAGGAGAGCCGTGGAGTTTCCACGAGCTCCAACTACTAAATAGTTATAATACATGCAAATATGACCGGCGGTTGCTCCGTGAACCTGGGTCCACAACTACGTCATACGAGGCGCGTCTGGCTTTCCCTTTATTGGTACTCCCTGGATGGAAACTTTTCGCCAAGACTCCATTAGTAAACTTTCTTCGGAACTTCTAATTCTGTGATGCTATGATGTTATTGTATGTGTGGTGTTTTCATACTACATAGTCTGACTAACCGAACTAATAACTCTACAGTTGGGTCCTCACTGTTCTTCACCGTACGCTGAACAAAGTGTACGAAAGTTCAGAAAAAATCCTTAATAGTGGAATATCTGGAAACATTTGCTAGCATTGCGTTGCAAGGTAAATGATTGCACTTTTGGAGCGCCTCTCTATTTTGTTTTTTAAATTAGTTAGAAAAGAATCAGGAAGATACCAAAGTTATAAGTCTATTCTTAAACCTGGCAGTGGTAAACAAATTTAGAGCAAAATGAGGGACACACAAATGAAAAGGAGAATTTGAATAGTTTGGCAGCTAAATTGCCAAAATTGGCCCAACAAGTCATAGATAAAAGTTAGCTGGGGCAAATTGGCGAAGTGAAGAAAATGAGGCGTCGATGCCGGGCTGTTGCAAATAGGTTGTTATTATGTCTTCTTTCATAAAAAGCTCTGATAGTACATTGAAAATAATATATAGCGGACGCTGCCGCAATGTATACATAGATCAGCATCATGCTACTTTTTGCGTATTGTTGCTCCGTCGAGAACATGTGGCAGGATTGAAGCACTACGATATACAGTAGCTTCTATTTCAATAGCATCATGCGCTTAGTAACGCCAGCACACTGATTGTCCGCTAGTGGAAACCCACTTACATGCCACCTGTCAAATTTCTCTACAAGTTATTAGCATTAGGCCTGGAGACTTCACGTGTTGCGTCTTCGTTATATTGGCCACAGCATCCAGTTTACTTGCTTTCTTTCTATGAAAATACTGCCTTAGTGCCAGCAATCTTAGGGGCTTTGAAGAGTGATGGGCACACAGCTCTAACTTATTTCAAATGCACTAATTAACATCAAACAATATATAGTCCTCATAAATATGAAGTACTTGGTAAATCTTAATTAGTTTAGCCATGAAATATTAAAAGAAGAACATAAAATGATGATAGTACACACGTTTTCTGTATCTCTGTAAAAGAGAAAAATAAACAAAAGAAAATATTTGCCACTAAGTAATACAGCTTTAAGCCAGGCTCACAATATTTTCTATTTTATAGGAAGGGGGGGGACCCAGGCTTCTCTTGGGGCCCAGCATACTTCCTAATCAATGCCGCCGTATGTCGATCAAAAGATAAGTTAAAATATTCACCGGAATGTCAGCTTACTGAATGCAACTGCTGCTAGTGCAGTGTCTGGTACCTTTTAAGTTTGGAATGAATTGGAATTAAACAATTCTTCATTTTTCTTTTATTAATAAGAAATCAGCAAAACGCTCGGACACTTGGCGAACTCTTACGGCGTCAAATGATTATAGTGTGAACCCGGCTTAATTGTCTGATCCATCCCTGTACAGTAATTGACATGAACATAATGGAACGTATCCGGTGTTGCAGCTCGTGCACGTGCAGCAACAAGTACAACACCAACTGCCAGAGGACAGGCAACAACGGATGCGGTAAGTACACCCTGCAGCAAGAATTTGTACTAGAACGCTTCGTGGCGCAAGACTATCCCGCTGTAAGGGAGGGGGGTGAAGGAACTGAAAGTGCTGTCAGGAGTTACAAATTCAACGCCGTCATTTTTGATGGCCAGCTTACTCAAGAGTTTTGCAATTTTTCACATTTAGGTCAACCCATGTAACTGAGGTGATGATAGCAACTCATTCTGCCTCTTTTTGGGCGGACTGACAAACAAGGAAACAAACAGACATACAATCAAAAACGAAAACAGTATCACCCGTGCCACAAAATGCACAGCTGCATGAAGAAATATCGATATCATGTCTCAGACTTTTGTCCTTTTCTTGTACCGATCGCAGCAAAACTGTAACCACAGCCGAGTCGACTTTAAAACATTCCATAATTAAACATCAGCATGAGACTATTGTCGAGTTTAATTAGAGAAAAGACACACAACATTAACGAGTAACTCCCTTCATTTGCGTTCGCCGCTGTACAGTTATGAAACCATAATATAATTTTAACGATAGTCCGGCCTCTGCGCTTAACTGTTGCAGTATTTCTCTCGCACTTAATTTCGCATAATGGCCACAGACATGAGTTTTTGATGTCGGCTTTTGCAGTGTCAGCGCCGCTGCTATTCATAGTCCACTACGATGTCACTGACCTGACAAGCACAGTTGTAATGATGAGCTTTCCAACATTGCCTGTAATAGCTCAGGCCGTCTGTGGCTGACTGCAGCCGTCTACTGCTCAAGGGAATAGCGGGCATTTATCTGCAACAAGAACCAGTGCATGGAGATTTCCCAGCTTCCCTCTCCTTCACAAATAGTAACTAGCTGATACTAGCAGCAGCGGCGTGGGCTTCAAGCTGTGGCACCGCGGGTCGCGTGGGCTTCATGCTTTGAGGCATCGGGCCGCCTGGGCTGCAGGCTTCCGGGCATCAAGTCAGATGGGCTTCATGCTTTGCGGCAGTGGGCAGCGTGCACTTCAAAGCTTGAGGCATCGGGTCGCGTGGGCTGGAAGCTATGGGCATCAAGACGCGTGGGCTTTAAAATTTGGGGTAGTACGTAGCGTGGGCTGCAATCTTTTGGGTTAGCAGTCGAGGGTGCAGCAACGCTGAGAACACCCTGCTGTACATGTATAGTAATCGGCATTTGCTCACCTCGGGGCCGAGTATATCCTCCGCTATTAGCAATAAATTAAGTTATATAGCTAACAGCAGGTTTATCATGTCAAACTTTAATATCAAAGCATAACTGTAACTCGACCTTTGTGGCTAAAGGAGCAACCGTGCCGTATTGGGCGGGAGATGCTCATAGTCATACTTCTTGCTAGTGGGAGCGCGCTGGCCGCTTGAGGCCAACGCATTTGAGTTCGTATAAAACCTGAGATGCTCAGACAGAAAAGCAGAGACTAAATCACTGAGTATTGAGCGCGATACGACTCAGGGCGTGTTCGATTGGCCGCCAAGATTAAGCCTTCGAGGCATGACTTGTTCGAAACTTTAGGCAGGTGCGCTGGCTTTGACCCGCTGCATTGAGTTGAAGGCACTGACGCTCAATCGGTTAGCCTTGGAACTTCCACACACCCAATCTTGCTCCATAAAATGGAGTTTCGAGCAGTCCCAACGTAACCGCGTTGCTTCTAACACTTGCAACAGATTCCAAAGTGGCAAATCCAAAGCTTCGGGCTGAAGTTTAGGAATAGTCAAGCCTCTTGGGCTTAATTCTGGAGCTCGATCGAACATACCCTTAGTAGTGCTGTGCTTGCAATCTTTTCACTACTACTACTACTACTACTACTAGGACTACCTACACCACTTCATGTCGACAGAATGTGTATCGGACAAACTAACGTACGACGAGTACGGCCTGGGCTATTCCCAGCTGCTGTGCCTGGACTTGGAAGGCACATATGATGAGCTGCAGGGCTACGACTCCCAGCAGGCTATCTACTACGTGGACTCAGATGGCCATCGAGTCGGACCTGTGGTGAGTTTTATCAAGTTAGAAGACCTTCCGTGACCCACTGGGTTACTAAGTATTCCTTTTTTCTACTGCTCAATTCGTGGACTTGGAGGAGGTTCAATCAGATTCTTCAAGTACTAAAAGATAGAGAGAATAAATTTTCGAAATGTAATACTGCCGAGCAGCATTAAGGATTGAGAGCTTTTCCGTATAAATGAATTGAAATAACAAATGAAGTATAAGTAATTATTCTGATACCTCTGAGTTCCTCTCAGTTTATTCCCTACGTGAAATTTAATAGGGAAGATTGTGTGTGTAGTGACAAGCAAACAAGCAATTAACTAAGATTAGAAATTTTATAGATATAGAGTATAGATTATAATTCTAGGAGCACTCGTAAACATTCCTCGATCAGTATCTACGACAATATTTCAACTGTTTACTCAGGAACTTATATACCGTAAAATATTAGGGACGTGTGTGATCCCCATACATGACAAAATGAATATGGAAGCCCTAGCTTTAGCTTAGTTTAGCTACGAGAACAATTATGCTCCACATAATTGGCACATTTTCAATTGTTATCAACCATCAAATGCAATAGAAAATTCCAATAGTAGTCATATTCTTTCATATGAGCACTACATTGTAGTGCAACCCTAGCATTGTTCGATGTCTGCTCTGAAATAAACGTACACGGTGCCATCATAGGTACATCCTGTACGTACACGGTGCCATCATAGGTACATCCTGTACGTACACGGTGCCATCATAGGTACATCCTGTACGTACACGGTGCCATCATAGGTACATCCTGTACGTACACGGTGCCGTCATAGGTACATCCTGTACGTACACGGTGCCCTCATAGGTCAAAATCAGTTCAGAAGAAGCTGACGGTGAGAGCGTATACAATTGCCAGACGGTATATACTGTAGGTATTTGTTATTGTTGTGCCTATTGCACGAAATTCACACAGAAGATAAAATAATTTGTATAAATAGGTGGCATCCTAGCCAATTTGTATTTTTTGTATTTGAAAAAAAAAAGAAATAGCTACAGTAAAATGTTCATAATGATTACTTTCACTAGTTCTCAAGTTAGACAGAAATCGCTATGATAAACTTCCCAAAATTTTCAGTTCTTGCCTCAGTTCTAGGAATTTATTTCAAAGTTTCATTCTTGATTCAATATTGTACCGTAACACGACGTATTCATAATCTTCCTAGCAAAAGGAATGGACAGATTACAACAATAATACTGCAATTCCACCCATGGTGCATGCAACTGAAGGTTCCAATTAACTTTTGTTTTCTTCCTTGGCCATTCCCATATTGCGCTTGAAGCACTTAGTGTGCTGAGTTGGGAATCTATTTATCAAGAAATGCTAACGCAAAGCCGACGTGAACGCAGTAGCGGCTGACTGCAACCATTGATGCACGCGTCAAAACCGCACAAAGGCGTCGAATGCGTGTAATCTTCAAATTTAAATACACACTCATATATATTTCCATTTCGGAATTTTTAATTGAAACTATTTGAAGTAAGATATATTCATAGATCCTTCCTTCAAGTTCATCTTTCAACAATGTTGATATTACCCGTCTAAAGTAAAGGATGGTTCCATTGTATCGTCTAAAATATGTGTATTACATAGAGCGTTACAGCTGCTGTTGCCCGTGCTTGCGACACGCTTTTCTCAAAGACTCCGCCCACCGTTTTGTCTGCTGTCCGCGTCAGGAACTGCTGTGTAATTGACTTAAGGTTGACACCTAAAGTTCAATCCAACAATGCGAAGAAAAATGGAGGCATATGTCTGAGATTCGGACGAGCGGGACTGGATTAGATGGACTTTGACGAGCGAAACGAAAAAGATTTTCCATCTGCCGAATTTCATTGAAATCGATGCTGAAGACTCCCACATATAGGCAGAGCTGCAGCTCGACAAAGACGGACTTCCTCGCCAAAAGCGGACATCTTCGTAGATAAAAGCTTTGTATAAAGAGCCACTGAATGCTCCGAATGGCCGTTCTATAATATCCAATAGTACAGTTAAAATACACGAAAGGTCCTGTGATTATTCAAAAATAGAACCCAATAGACCAACACAGTCGTCAATCGTCAAGTTTGGAACACAAAGAGAATTTTGTGAAAATAAAGTTGAAAGAATCCCAGCCCCAAAAAGCCAGTTGGAAAGAGTAGTCATTGTTCACATTGACAAAATAGGTTTATTGTATTAGTATCTTTTAATACGCTTCGTATTTGTACACATGATTTACATCTTATCAGTGCTGAAAGTATACGTTTATTGTAGCGGCCGTTTATGACGCTTTCGTCTGTATTCTCACGACATGAATGTGGGTAAATGTGTTTTCAAAGTCTATTTAAACCCAACTTTACAGACAGGTTTATAGCTTCACGGGACTAACGTGTATGCGATAAGCAAGTCTAGAAAGAAAAGGAAGAAGAAAACAAAGCGTCATCAGTAGGAGAATAGCTATGGAGGGAAGTAAAGTGGGCACCCAAGACAGACGCAGCACCACACTGCGGGTGACTCCGCAGGTCCCCTGCGATGGGCCATATAGGGTTAGCTTAGCTAGATTTCACCGTCCTATGTGATAGAAAATACCTAGTGCCCGCAAGAGGAGGTCTTTATACGTTAGCTTTGCCGCAGATACGCCATCGAGACGTCTTTCTTTCTTGCCCACTTTTCTGACTTCCATTTTCATACTCTTTCTGATGGTTCTTTGTGTTTCCTCGTCAATCCCGAATGGCTGTGCCCTTGATTCTGAGTAGGAAAACGTTTTTGATATATTGCATACCTCATAATTTTCTTCATTGCAGCTTCCATTGTGCCGTCGAAGGAAGTATAAACAATCACACAGATGACAATTATATTATTGCAGGTGGCGGCCTCCTGTGAAGGGAACCTCCGCCAGTCCAGAATGTCCCGCTGCCAGACCATGGGCAACGTCCTGGACCAACCAAGCGACAACTTTGCGAACTGCGACGGGGTGTGCATGACAGGCATTTTAGTGAGCAGCAACTGCTCGGATAAAGTTTACATGTACAACTCAAACGATTATGTTCCCGGAGTCGGATGTTAATAATCACAGTTAATGAATATGCCATATTCAGAGGATTGTCGTGGTTACAATCCAGTTGGGCTACTGTAGCCTAAAATACGTTAACCGTAACCCAATGTGGGGTTACGAAAGCACCGTTTATCAACGAAGGTTGAAATCGCTCAAGTAACGACGTTTTGTGCATTAAAGTTATTCATAGAGCTCCACATAAGCACGACTACTTATTTACTTCCGCTGTTAAAGGGAGCTTGTTCGCTGTTCATATGGAGGTAACATTTTTGTTTCCAAGTTTTCTTTAAGTTATTATTATTATAATTCCAGTATTATTAAGATACACTAGACTGGCGACGTAAGAACGGAGGAAACTCCATAGGGTTATCAAACCCCCACGCAACAAGCCTAGTAAAAGAAAAGAGAAGAGAAGACGACTGATTGTGAGCGGTTTATCCACGTCACCGGCCATAACCTGCCACGATCGTCGTTACCGCTTTTGCGGTGGTGAGTGCGACACAGTGCCCCCATCACCCCCTCCCGCCTCCCCACCCACTCCCCGTCCCCCTAGCGCCCCTCCGTTCGTCGTCATGCAATTCAACTGCAACGGACTCCTACATTGCAGATCCGAACTCTCCG
>LQNS02000137.1:3084343-3124426 GCA_001587735.2 Parhyale hawaiensis
TGCAGCTAGGACAGCTACCCTCACTTGTTCCCAAAAAGTGTTCCAAACGTCCAAGGACTAAAATTGCTCGTCTTCCGAACTACACGAGTCAGTACAAGGTGTTCCTGCAAAAAGGGCCTGATGAGACCCGCGTAGCATTTGACTGTGCAACGTTGTTGTATAATCGCGAAAATTTACCCGTGACGGTTATTGTGTCGTCGAGTAAACTGTGCTCGTGTCAAGATGCTCAGAATCGCACCTCCTAGCGGAATTATTAAATCATTAATTTGAGAGTTTATAGGCTGCAATCGAGTAGAACTCTGAAATTAAGCTAAGCTCCCTAGGCTGGAGTTGCTCCGAACTCCACTGTCAGTAATGTTGCATGTTTTTAGAAGTAATGCAATTATCCTTGAAATGGTTGAAGATTCTACATTACGGAGCAAGTATATAGTATATGGATTTTTCAACGATCCAAGAGTAAATGAATGAGCGCATCTGTTGAGTGTTGCCTTAGAAACAACTACGGTATTTCAAGAGGAGAGAAGGAAGGGCTATGTAATATGTCGATGACATCGTGATACAATGCGCAAGAATCTTCCCACACTGCTGGATCAGCGAGCATAGGAACAGCAAGTCGGGAAAGAAAAGGAAGAACAAAAAAAGGAACAGCAGTAGGAGCTTGAATCGTTAAGAAGCAAAGTGGGCATGCAGGAAACTCGTTTTGAAGGTATAGCTAGAGCTAAGGTTACCTCCTGAGGTCGCTGCTCCCCATAACATAAAATGGGGAAACGTATGGCCTCGTCATACTCCCCATGCTATCTGAGACACAAGTTTCCTAAGCATAAGGTAAATATTTAGTTACTGTCCTAAAATATTTTCGGTATAGCTTAACAAATATTTAAAATATTGGTATGTATCGAAACACAAATAGCAGATCACAAAAGGGGAGGATGTAATAATGTACCGATGTTGCACCATCAACATGGATACAAATGTTGTGGATTGTAAGAACGCACGCAATCGCTCTTAATGTTTAATCATTACTTCGCAAAGACTTGAAGCATCTCCAAACCACTGGCGGATACGAGAGGGGAGACATTCTAAGCAGTTGCCTCCCGTGCAGGAATTGAGGGGAGGGAATATCCTAGCTATATACAAAATGTCCCCCCCCACGGGAAATGATACTGAACTAGGTATAAGAATTGGTACATGAAACAAGGTATTGTGCAATAAGATATCTTCTCATGACTTTTGGTGCTGAGCATATTTCCTTAACAATTTCACTTTTTCGTTCTGCATTAGTTTCGTTCGTTTCTTAGCGAAAAATCATTCACATGTAGAGAGACACCAGCTATTAACCCTTGCATGTTGTAGCCTTCTGCTGCCAGAAGGTGTCAGGAGTAAATTCAAGATATGTTGGTACTGACTGTTTATCAGCAAGTACAGTGTGTAACATGAACTTGATGATTTAGTGACTGTGGTGTATGGTACATGGTGTGCTGTTGAACTGTTTCTTTTAAATACACTGCTGCTGTTGAATTTATAGAGCGCTAAGTGAAAGCATGTCGTCACGTTGTCAATCGGCTAGTTTATGCTCATTACTTTTCCTTTGTATCAACATTGGGCACTTGGGCATATTTATTAGCAAAAGATATTAGTGGTTAATGTAACGCATGCTAGTGCGGTCATAGGATATTAGAGGCGCTTTTGTGCTGAAACTTGTGGAGGGCGACAAGCGGGGTTGGACTCCATGGTTTTAATTTTCATATATATTTTTTCCTAACAGAAGCTGAAGATCACTTTAATTATATATTTTCGCTTGTTTGTTATAAAATTGTCACTTATCAATTTTAGACGCTGAGCAGCCACTGTGAACGACCCAGACCAGTACGATATATATATGATTAGTTAGGAAAACAAAGTCAAAATTATGGTTCAAGAAATTATTATGTACGCAAGCCCCAAGAAAATATATGAAAGCAACAAATGAGTGCCAAGAAGTTACACGTTTATTTGTTGAGCGGGGTAAGTAGTTACTGTCCTTATCTCTGACATTCAAGATAGAGTTTCAAAAATGGCTACTTGAACTGTCCATTTCAGAGAAAGCTACGTCTGAATAAGGTATCGTAATATCTAAAGAGATAAAGGTAAAGGTAAAGTCAACTTAGACCACACCCTCACCTGGGGAACCCACATGCACTGGTTTGTGCTGCGGGTATAGGCCCACTGGCCCCATATGAGTAAGTGTAGTCGTAGTCGTCCTCGGGCCACTAAGAACTATGGCGCCAATTTGACGAAAAGAACAAATGACACGAGACTCCACCCCCCTCATCTCTGAGGAAGGCAGTTCCGCCACGGCGCCGCGCATGCACACACAACTGCCGAGTCAGCACACCAAGATCTGCAAAGAGCTCACGTGCCTGGCTGGGCATCGAACCGGCGAGCGATACAAGGTGTTGGAGCTGAGAACGGAAGCATGCAGCTACCGTGGCGGCAGATAGCATACATTTTCTTCCCAAGAAACATTAAACATATATAACAAAATAAACTTTCTACTTAAATTGCTCACGAAATACAAATGTCCAAAGTAGTGCCATCAATGTTTTACATAGACCCTCATAATTAGGAAGCCGCAAAATTCGGAAAGACTAGAGATAATTGTGGATCTACATTGACACAAAAGATTAATTGCCAACACCAAAAATATCCGAAATTGAAATAAAATTTATAGTTCTTTACGCAGATGAGTTTGGAAAAATCGGTGATAAATCAGTCATCGCATTCTCAGGATGAAAGGCGGCACTACGTGGCTGCAATCATTGCTAATTTTCCGAAAGTGAAGTATTAATTTATTCTAGGAATATATCAGAAATTTAATAGGCATTTATCGGCTGCCTATGGGAAATAGTGAAAGGTATCCGATAATTTCTGATAAATGCCTAAAAGTTTCCGATTGGGGAGTTGCTACGGTGGCTGGACGTTTATATAATTCGGCGTAGGACGACGTCACACTTATGTAACAACGCAGTGCACATGCTTGTTGAATAACAGTAAGATGACTAGTGCGCCAATATATTCAACCGTTTTGTATTCAGGTAAGTTGGTTTCGACACAGATATCATTATAACTGAAAGCAACTGCAACAAAATAGTACAATAAAATCACACCGTGAGATACTGTGACTATATAGCTCGGAAGCGAATAATATCACTGTATAAAGTAGTGTATATCATGATATGGCAAATAGATTTCCGGTATGTTCATATCTTAATATAGAGAAATCTGCCGTACTATTATACAGGTACAATGAAATTTTCAAAAATGTGCTCTCAACCCATTTAATCAGAATATTTCACAGTGTGATTTCACAAATGATATGCTAACAGCGACGCGAATGTCGAGACCAGCTTATCTGAAGGTCCACCAGACGGACTTTATTGCCGCACAAGTCGTTTTATTTTCATCAATCGTTGATTGTTAAAAACAAACGTTTTGGACTATTAAAACCCCATCACCAGTCATCTCTAAAAATTCAAAGCGTTAAGATATTAAATAAAGTTTGGGAATAAAAGAATTCAAATTTAACTAATCCAACTATTAAAATACATGTACGTACGTACACTCATCATGCATATCTCTGAATAAAATAAATGGCGTCAAGATAGCGTCGGTAAAATGTGAGTTAATAATTTTCTACACAATATTTTCAACGTTTTGACTCATGTTCATTGAGTAATGCATATTAGCTCTTAGTGGTGGAAGCTGGCCCATGGCTAAAACATCAACTTGCTTCTACATTCTACTGCTAGATCTAAAGCAAGCAGCATCGCCTGAAGCTAGTTCTTGAGGTTCTTTCTTTTTATCTACTAGTGAAAATCAAAAAGGTGCTGCTAATGGCTTAATAATACTCTTATTGAAATAATATTAGCTGCATCAACAAGAAATAATCACTAATACTCAGCTTGATGCGTCTATGAATTTAAGGAATCGTTAATTTTAAAAATAAGCTCAGTACTTAGTCGAAAAGCTTCCGACGTGTCGGTGGGCTCCACGAAACTGCAGCACAGCATAAAATTAAGTGGGCCAGCTGCGGAAGAACTGATCTTCAAGTATTCGTGAGGTGCACCTATGTAGTGCAGAGGAACATTGTTTTGACCGGTCAGATTTTAGCAACCAAAACCAAACAAGCCATACGAATGTTGACTACAGGAAGAGGGACTCATTTCTCGCGAATAAAGAAGACTGAGGGAGACAGCTAATAGAAACATTCAAGTATTTGAATGGCTTCAACAACGCGCTTATAACAGAGCTCTTTGAGAGAGACGTTGATGATCGCTTGAGAAACAACGGCCAGAAACTCAAGCATAAAGATCAAAGAACTGCTCTCAGTCAGCATTTTTCCCATACTTCATAGTGAACTTTTGGAAATCTTGCAGGATCAGTCAATGCATTTAAAAATCGTCTTGAACAAACATTGAGAGCAACATCTTCCACAGTTGCGAACTCTTCCTACAAGAGTACCAAACTCTCAACGGCCGAAGCTTCTAAGCCTTCGTAAGCCATTATCTTTCATGCCACAAGTAACTCCGAGCACCACGGATCTGCAGCAATTAATTGCACTTGTACGATCAACTCCTTGCCTGAATTTATTTTCTTTTTCTTTTTTTCTTCCTCGGAAGTCACCATGTCACTGACTTAATGCCGATGGCACACATAGGGCTGGAACGTAATTCCCAGCCGCCCTCTAGGAATGGGCCTGTTGGTCCGTCTACTGCCAGCTATCTAATCGTAATCTCATCAATATTCAGGAGTTCCAGCCCTTACCACACCCCCCCCCACGAGAAGGGGCTGGATCTGCAAGTGCTCCAAACTACCTTACATAGTACACTTTAAGACCAACACACCATGAACAACAAAATATGAGGGGCAATAGCTTCCAATAAGACCGTGTGTGCTGGCACGGCCCCCTGCAGTCTATCGATCAGCAGCTTACTTCTGCATTCTTAGGGGGCATGTAAATTGGAGCACGCGCATAGGGCTCTACTTTTACCAATGTGTTACAGTGTATTGACGAACGTATGAAAGGGAAAATGAAGCCTTATTCATATGTATTTGCGAGGAAAACCATTTTAGCAACTATTTGGAAGGGATGGCTTCGTTTATCTAAAAATTCCCAACCATGCTCCTAACATTTAGAAGCTGCATAACTGAGTGGAAAAGCGTGAAAATATAGGCTGGTACAAAATACAGCGCGGACGAGAAACTGTACAAAAGAAACTTTCACTGTATTATAGGCATTTGTCGGCTACCTATGAACAAATAGTGAAGGGTATCGGAAAATATCAGATAAATGCCCAATAAATTTCCGATGGGGTAATTTGATCACTTTATTAATATAGATGGACAAGAAGTACAGAATACTACAGAGCATGATAAGTAAAGAGGAATAGAGCATTTGAGAGACTAACATATTAAGTTCTAGAGAAATCTGAATACTTATTATTAACAGCGTACTAACAGCGTATTAGTAACAGTGTACTAAAGCAGATTTTGTCACTGCTGTACTGATGATGAAGATAAGTCTATTCCTTCCCTGTATTACTCACCCAGAGAAACGTTATTTACCCGAGGAATGCCGGTAATACTTGAGGTTATTATAACTCTCGTTTGCAGTTTATGAAATACCAAAATCAATAAACTTTATCAATGACTTCAAGAGATCACAGCAAGAGACGGAGGGACGTGTCGTACGAACCCCCGCCTCCTCCTGCAGAGCGTCGGTAAGTACCAGTACCTAAGAAGTATTAGTTAGCCAGTGTACTGTATAGGTTATGAGCAGTGCTGGATTCTTGATAGTGTCTACTATTGCTATTATACCAGTAAGCACCACACACACACTGTTCTTTGCCGCTTGCATAGATTTCCGCATGTGTACATAAACATTTATGCAAAGTTTTCTTTTGCTAGACGTGAAGTGTATGGCTTGCATTCATCTTTGTAGTGCTGGGGCCACAGTATGTGATCGCACGTTCAAATTGTGAACGGGCGTTCGACTCGAGCGTCATCCCGCTACACAGGGGAAGTAGGTAGCACAGATACACATGGCTAGTACTCAAGTTGAGCTATGTGCGAGCTGAACGTTCACTCAGAAGTTGCGCGTGCAATTGCATAGCGTGTCCTTGGCATAAGCAGGAGCCGCATTAGACAGGCTGTGCTCTGCTCACACATTAATTTTCACACATGTTTGATAAACCACACAAATCAAACGTTTAACTGCTTAACCCATATTTATGGTCCGCAACGCATGACCCAATAGCACGTTCAACACGGCCGCGATAGCCCGAGCGGCGCGTTTAGCGCACGGGCGCTAGGTTCAAAGTTTCAAACTTGCATATCTTCAGTGACAATGCAGCCATCACAGTGGGACCTTGTGTGCAGCTCCACAGAGGTCAGTTCTTTCAGTACAGCGTGCAAAAGTCTGTGGGAAGAATAGGTACACACCGTCCACAATGACTGCAGTCTGCAGAGCAGGCGATGTGCGCCAAATAGAGCCACGCTTCTGTGGCCCACTGAGGCGCACATCGCCTGAGGCGGTCACTGCTGTTACTGGGAGCGATGTGTACCACTTCCAGACGCGCCACGAGCAAGATTTTCATACCCAGTTACTTTACAAATCTGTTTGCAATCGTAATTATTTACCGTGTTTATACGATTGAATACTCATGAATAGCTGTGCTGCGATGTTGGACTGACTTATGAAACATTTATCAGCTGCTCTGAATGGAACAAAAGGATTTAATTTTATTTTGTTTTAGTTCAACAATAACTAAAATGGCTTTTGGATAGAGACACATATTTTAAAATTGTTTTTGCATACCATCAAACATTATTTTTGCATTACTTGCAAATTCGAATGAATGCATTTGAACTTATATTTCAGTAAATTAGAGCTTTTCCTAACAGGTTGGAGCAGTTACATCATAATTTTTAAAATTTAGAGCAGATATATCGTTTTGAAAAGAAGTATGTTTTTCATGGGCGTGTACCACATATGTACACGTCGCGTGCCCGGCGAGTCCAGCGTGCGCCTATATGGCACACCTCGCGGCCAACGTGTTAAGCATATAAAGAGTAGGAAGATTACAGGTTAAGTCCGGCAGCTGCAGAACGCGACCCAGCGTGACCTTATCCATTGTCACCCGTCTCAAGAGCGTGTGCTTAATTTAAAGTTTGGTCGGCACAGTATTCATGAGGGCTGCAGAGAAGCTGTATTTAGTTTACTTTTACATAGGAAAGAATCCATTGTAAGCTCTAGAAAACAACTTCATTTTCTAAAACTATCATCAGATACAGACTGTCATTAATTAACTGAAATATATATAGTAATATTTAAACTGCAGAGGAGCACGAGACTGTATCAAGGTATGGTATTTTTCAAAAGGCTGTAGAAGTGAGAAGCATGATGCGTACATGAGTTGCAGCAACACAAATGAATATGAGGAATTTCTCGGGTTCTCTAATTTTACATAACAAGTCTAATGTTCTGATGTTATAAGAAGCGCAACTGCAGCAGCGGTTCGTGTATATAAGACGAGGGGGGGGGGGAGAGGAGGCATGGGAGAGCTGTGGAACTTTAAACTAGAATATATGTAACGTTTTCATGACCACCACAGGATGCGGGGCTACTCACACGAGTCATTCGTTCCTATTATGTCTTCATGAAACACAAGTAGACAAGAATGTTGGTGTGGAAGTAGGAACTGTGCAGGACCTCAACACTAATAAATGTGTTATCCTAATATCAGCGCACCTTCCCGTGCTCTGACGAGACATACCTAACTGCCTCGGTGTGCTCCTGCAGCACGCCAGCTGCAGTAGCGTACTGTATGAGCACACCTAGGCAGGTAGTGTCCGATACTGCACGGGAAGGTGTGCTGGTCTCGGGTAACACACTTGATGCTATTTAGAAGCCACTGCGTATAACTTTTAGGTCTACAAACTCGTCCCAAATAGGACGAGCGTGGGGAGAGCAGCACCCCCTAGAAATAGCACTCCACAAACGGACGAGTGCAACGAAGTGGAGTGAGTCAATTTTTATCTTACAGCTTATATGTAGGAGGCGTTTTGGAACGTATTAAAAAAGTCACGTATTTCTATATGTGGGCCGCTCAATGGCGACCTCCGTGCGCGAATATGGAATTAAAATTCGCGCTATGTTAATTGTGCAGCAGGCATGCTAATAAATGCGCTAAAAGCACAGCCGTGTGTAGCAGTAACTCTATGTAACAGACAGAACTCATTTACCACAAGAAAATAAAGTACTTAGCAATTTTCTTTCTGGTGAACCTAGACAATCTAGTGTGCCACTCCAAACGACCGTGGGAATAACTTGCATAACTCCAATTTACGCCCACGGCGCAGGCACGAAATTGCCCAAATGCATGCACCAGCTACGTATGGTAAAAACAAAGCCCAAGTCCCCATACCATGAGCTGTGCGGATCAGTCAATAACAGTAGCAATGGTAGTTAAGGAGACGAAATGGGTCGTCAGGCAACCAACATTGATCGACACGGGGCAGCATAGGAGCAGTTCCCAGCACTGGTACTGTTGTGTTTCTGTCGTGTGCGGTGTGGTGCGCGGGGCACTGAAAAATCCCCTTATAAAACTAACGTTGTGGAAGTAACTCAACATGGTATAAGGTTATTCGTCCTTAAATCGTCTAGTCTAACATTGGAGGAGTGACCTCAGGGTAACAATAATGATGTAATTGTGTACACTGACAGAAATGCTCTCCCAAAACCATCTAAAAATCTTGAGCTATCGGTTCGTCCTACCGGAACTTCACAGGGAAAATCATTTGTGCTGAAGGCTAAAATTCGATTAAAAGACGTGAATCGATCGCCTATTGAATGATAAGTTAACTCTTAAAATAATAAAAGAAAAATCTGTTATTCTTAGGATTAGCAACGTTTGAAACATCATTTATAAAGTACAGTACTCTGATTTTATGAAGCTATTGCTAAACTGATTAGATCAGTATGCTCCATGGGCAGAATGGGAGAAGCTTCAGGTACAGAGCAGAACGAATCGATTCAGTCTTTTCATTGCAAATTTGCTAAGAGAATATCACACCTGTGCTGCACTTCACTGAAACCCTTTCTTTGGGGGTAATCTAAGAATTTCACTGTCTGACAATATTAATTTTTACTAATAATATTAAAAGCAAGTGAATTCGTATTTATTTAGGTACTGTAGATAGTGAATCTCAATTCTTTGAGATCAGCTCTAGCAGTGACGAGGCATATTGTGTTTGAACATAGATAAGCACCAGTCATACATATTTCTGAATTTAGAATAAAAGGATTAACGGGAGCGTACTTATCGACTTTATTCAATCTAACGTGAAGCCAATGGGAATCTTAGGCTATCGGAGCATTGATGCAACTGTCGTGACAGCTTAATGTAAAAGATTTGTGATAGAGAGCATGGTAGTATTCTACATATATATATATATATATATATTTTTTTTTTTCAAAAATACAAGAGTATACTGTAAGGAATTAGAGCAAAGCACTGTAACTATATAGAGTAAAGTGAGTTTCTGGACCTTATATGAATCTTATTGATTTGAACGCATCAAATCAATCGCTCAGCTGATTACATGCGATATGTTATGATCTTAATCTTTAAATGACACTATGAATCATTAATACGCGTTAAAATAACTATTTGGAGAGGGCCGCACTGTCTTTAGAGAGTAAATTTGACTCTGTTCTCATTCATTTCTGACTTTCTTGCGCAAAGATACGCGGCAGAGCGTTGGTGAGTCACAAAGTTATACTGTCATTTAATTTACAAATTTACACCCGGCGGCAGTAGTAGAAACAGGAGAGAGCATTTACAGATTCGGTGAGGCGGAGATAGTGGACTAGTGGACCTCCAGCACCACCTCCTCGTCCGCCACCACACTCTGAGCGCATCGACTGACAGGTAATATAATAGCACTCATGTAACTTCTAAGGTACTGGTGTCATGCTACTCATCACTAATACTTTTTTAGTATTTCTTGATACTGAATAATTTGTGCAAATATTTGCCAGTACTAGTTTAGGTATAGTTGATTTTTACAGCGAATCAGTATTCCAAGTATTTGTCAGTAGCTGCCGAAAGTATTTTCACGATGTGAGAAATTTTTTAACGTTCTTTGCTAGAACTGAAGCAGGCTGAGGGTTGCTGTCAGCTTGGAGCAGCAAAGCCGGGATGTTATTGCGCTAGGGTGCAGGGCTATTATTTTTGCCGTTCACTGTCTACTGGGGGGGGGGGGGGTTGGGTCAGTGGTCTAGCCAAAATTTGAGACGGTCCGAGGAGAGGGTCGTATGTAATAGTCAAGAGCTTTCCATCTATTACGCCATGGTTCAGACAACGTGCGGTCGACTGCAGCCGTGCATCACTCTAGGCCAAAAGGGCATTTATCTGCAGCATAAACCACGGTGAGCAGGTATTTTAGTAGGGATGAGCGGTCAAGGCCACCTGACCTTGACCTTACTGTTGTACTTTGAACAACTGATATGAAACGTTACTGGCAAACAGTGCTCGTTTTTCTGGTTGAGGCAGATCAGTAAATAGAGTCTAAGAATGTAGTACGTTCAAAAGAAAAGAGGTAGCATCACTTAAAAAATTACGAACGGTCTGGTAGCCACTAAAATATAAGAGAGACTACGGAAGGCGCGTACCTTTGCTATAGGAAGTGCTCTACACTTTGGTAATATGAGGAAAGGTCAGGCAAAGGTCAGCATAACTATTAAGGAAACGAGACGTTGGTGACACTGAAACGTTGATCTGAATGCGAGTGACAGTTTCATTATGGCGACAGTTTCATTATAATTCAGCATCTAAGAGCACACCAAATGAATGAATCTTTTCATAACTTAGTAATATTTTGTAGCGTCTATATCTGAAATCAGCTGAATTTAGGAATAATTTTATTTATGTGTGGAGTTACGCAAACTTCTAGTTTATTATAAGTGAGTTAACTATGTAGTTAATGAAGATGAAGATTGCTCGTACTGTGTGCGTAACATACAGTATTACCATTTAATATATTTGGTGTAGCAAGCAACGGTATGTCAAGCACTACGCATAGGTATGTAGTTATACGTCGCTTCCCAGGTCCCCTGAGGTACACGGATCGGTATAACATCGAGGCTACCTATGCATCCACAAGTTTTTAAAAAAATTATTTAAACTGGGTAGCACAGATACGGTAGTATGAACGACATGCGATCTGCACATCCTCGCACCACGCTGTCCCTGCCAACGTAAAGAGTGGTGCGAATGCATAGATGTGGTGCGAATGCATAGAGTGATGCAAATGCATAGAGTGGTGCAAATGCATAGAGTGATGCAAATGCATAGAGTGGTGCAAATGCATAGAGTGGTGCAAATGCATAGAGTGGTGCAAATGCATAGAGTGGTGCAAATGCATAGAGTGGTGCAAATGCATAGAGTGGTGCAAATGCATAGAGTGGTCCCAGCATAAATACGAGTTGTTCATACAGAGAGAGAAATCAGGGCCTGGGACAGTGCAGCTGACGGTGCTTGTGTAGGCCTATAAGGCTGTTGGAAGTATGGCATTATTTACGTCATACTGACCTTAAAAACGAAAGCAGTCCGGCACAGACATGACTATCCAGGTCACACTATGCAAAGATGCGCAGCTCGCACACCGTCCCAATATATATTTAAAGTCGGTAGCATGAACGACATGCAAGCTGCACATCCTTGCATCAAGTTGTGCGTGCGAATGCACTGTGTGACGCCGAAATAACAAAATATCTTACCTCGAGTAGTGTAAGCAGCGAGAGTGGGAAACGTCATCGATGTAACTTGCGCGGCGTAACAGAGCTGTAGACACGCAGTCTATTAATAAATCACTAGTTTGCTTTGGTAAAAACAGCTATGTTACAATGCAATTGAATTACCATCGAACAGGCTGTTTCATAAGAAAGGTCGCCCCGCACCTCCTGATGCTCTACATATTGGCTCGCATGAGAAAGTGATGGCTAAGGTTACCCAATATCGCGTGAGCAGAAATCCTTGACATTCTCATGACATAAGCACTACAGAGATATGTCACACTCCATCGTCTACACTGGGGCTGCCTCTGCAGGCCGGAAGTGTGAGATATGATTTCTGTATAGTTGAGTTATGAGTATATATATGTACTAGGAAATTGCTATACTAGGAAATTGTGTACTAGGGAACTGTATACTAGAAAATTGCTACTTTATGTAGTACTCATAGGTTAATACAAACATCCAGTTGATACCGGTGTGAAAGGAATAAAGTTATAGCATCAGTGGTAAACTACCGAGCGATTTTGAGCAATGAAATGAGAACCAAACAATGAATGATTATTATTTACTTTAATTCAAGTATTTCAATTTTCTAAGTTTGAATTACTTGTCAGTGTAGCAGGTTAGTTCTAACTAATTACATAGCATTCAGATATTGAGAGCAAGGAAAACCAGATCAATGGTAACTATTTTTGGTAATGTGAGCTTGCAGCGTACACTAAGCTAGACGAAATTTTAAGTGGATGTGTACAAAAAAAAAGTGCTCTTGTTATTGGAGTGTTCACTGAACAGCGTAGTAAAATATGCGATCTTACGGCAACACCTTGACAACTATACACGCTGCTAGCGTCCGCTGGCAGTTTACCGCCAGCTCAGATCAAACTTTTATAAACTCGGCGGTACGCTAACGATAATGAATTGCGGTATTTTAATACATTCGTATTTGCAACTGAAGCTGCACTGCGAGTGCGCAGAGCTTCGACAAACAATCGCCTCATTCACTGTCGTAAAGACGGCCGTTCTGTTCCCAGCCAGGGAGGAGAATAGTTTTGCCCCGCAATGCAACGCTGCAGTTGTGTCACTCGTAGTTTACGGGGAGGGGGTGGGGGGTTGCTGATTTTAAGGTCAGGAGGGGGGCGCAGTTGTCATATAAGCTTCCAGTTAATGACGCCATAGCTCAGGCAAGCTACGATCAATTGCAGCCGTGCACTGACTACACTCCACTGCGCCTTTGAGGGCATTTATCTGCAGCACGAACCAGTGTATGCGGGTTTCATAGTTGGGTGTGCGGTCAAGACCATTTTAATTTTACGATGCCACGAGCAAGACTTCAGTTGCGCTCTTTGCTACCCTGTTCTAAAAATTGTTTAATATCGTTGCTACAATTTAATACAATAGAAAATGTTACAGGTAGAGTTTTAAATATTTTTTGAATTTTGAGTGAGATGAAATAAAAAACATTTTTTAGCTCAATGTTCAAATGCATTTAAATGCGTCCAAGGTCATAAAAAACCTGAAACGGTTCACGTTTTGTGCTCTTGTTGGGCATTGGTCTTTAATTTTGGTCGCCCGAAAACTTTTTTTTACAATTTTGGCTTCAGATTCGGCCAAGAATTCTGTGTGGGTAGGATTATGCAACAGGAGCAACGCAAATTTCGGGTAGAAGGACCGGTGCCTCGGAGGCGAGGGACGGTCAGTCTCGCTGCAGCAGTGCCCGGTGTGGTGGGGCTCCTAAAAGACCTCTGCAGCAAGATGCCGGTCGGGAGACTGAGGCAATACTGCTTGCAGAAATACTTGTACTTTCTTCCAACACTGTGAAGGCTTAATGGTTTTCTCACCAAGGCACCCATCGGTAGGCTCCGTCATATGCTAAAGTTGCGGCCAGCTAAGTGTAATCACCGTCAATGTGTTAAATACGTTTTATCGGAAACCACGGAGCTCTTTACATACAGAGTGTATACTCAAATATTACTAAGTTTTGTGCCAATAAGTGCATCATAATGATGAGTACATTACAATGAAGGTGCACGTGAGAGAGTTTATTTTTATTTTGTCGCTGGTGGTATCTCGACGATATAAACAGACCGAATATAGAACGGGCATTGCGTAATAAGGAGTGTAGAATTGGTGAAAATAACATCATCCTGAAAAGCAAAAAAGCTTTGCTACTTCTCTCAAAAATCGGAAACTTATTTTAGTAGACAGTTTCATGAAGTTAAGCTTCGATGGTACCTTCATACCCAGATAATGAAGATAATGAAAATCTAAAAAAATGGATACTAATATTTTGCAACGAAGACTTGCCTACTGATAGAAAGACTTAGGAGGAACATCCAAAAGAACACTTGTGCAAGTAATGCCATGTCTGTGGAAGTGCTGGCAGCTATAACAAATGCCGTTAATGAGAATCTGGAGGATACAAAGCAAGCAAAGGATTCCAGTCCCCATCGAGTCTTAGTGGCTCAGGTTCAGGTGGTGCAGAGCGATGGAGGCGTGCAGGACATGCCCGATGAAGACAGGAAACGGAAGAGAACGAACGATCATAAGGCGAGACCAGCAGGCGAAGTGGGCGAAATGGCAAGAAGCAGTGATACCGGAGACAGCAATACAGAAGGTGGAAGTATCAGTGATGTAAATGAAGCTGAGAAGCAAGTAAGAAATGATGCAGAAGAAGAGAAGGAGAAGCAAGAGAGTGAAAGTGAAAAGAAGGATGATGCCACTGGAGTCAGTAGGAACAATGGAGATGAGGAACTTGGAGGCAAGAACTTTGGAGTTGAGGCTGAGAAAAATCCGGAAATTTCCGAAAATATTCCCACAGCGACAGAAGGATCAGATGAAGATGGCACCAAAGCGACGCTGCAACCAAAAGAAGAGGACAGCGGCACAGATAAAACTTCTGCTTCTGAAAAACCTGCAAATGCTGAATCCCAGGTGAAGACATTAGATGAAAGCTTGGCAGCATCGACAAGCTTCCTTCCTGTTTTTCATCCAGCAACAGAACCAGATTTTGTGCCCTCCCAACCCACGCGTCGTCGAGATGAGACTCTACCCAAAAGTTCTCCAAGAGCTCAAATTTCGACGGCCGAAACTCAAACTCCAAGAAAGGATCCAAAAATTGACAAAAGCGCCCAGTTTCCAGACAATTTTTTCAAGAAAGCGACCACAAAAAGCGTACAAACTGCCAAAGGAGAACCTGACGATCCCAACGCCAAAGTAACTTTTGAGCCTGAAAGCAAGTTTCAGGATGACGTAGTAAAAAATTTTGGTCAATCTGCTCGGTTTTCCAGTTTTTACAAGCCAACAACCGAACGCCCGAAGGAAGGTCCATGGGATGGCTTCAAGTTGGATGAAGAAATCGAGAAAAACGCATCCAGACGAGCATCTTTGGATGTAGACAGACTCGCTCTCCGTTCAAATGAAAATAATTTCCAGCCAGTTGCACACATCGCTAGCCCAAGAATTCGAATACCAAAACATCCTCCCGCAACTATCGACAAGAAACTCTACACCGTAGAAGTGGGAAGGAATCGCGCCAAAGCGAACAAGAACAAAGCAATGCAATTGCGGTCATCGCTGCCTATGTTCTCTGGTGCACGATCAGGTACTGGTACAAACTCCTCATAAAATCAAATTACCGTCTTATTGCGAGGTGCTTAAGGTACAGGTCAACTTGTGGTTTACTAGAACAATGGGGAATATGCAGATGAAGTATGAAGCATATTGTATAGTTCTTTAAACGATTCGTTCTGAGGTTCTTAGTAAGCGGATAAATTATTTCTAAGTAAGTTTTCATGAAGCATGCTAGGCGTTAGCGATAAATTGGAACAGTTTTTAAAGTAAAATTTTATTTTTTCCCGGTGAGGTGTCACTTTTTTCGTTTATATTTAAAAATTTTGCATTTGAAATTTATTAATCAACAGTTAATAACTGTTGATTCATAAATAAAAAATGCTAAATTTCTACTATCAATTAGAAAAAGTCACAGACCTCAGCTGAAAAAAAAAATTTTCAATAGTACCAATTTATAATTTGAGTCCAGTATACATAGCTAAAATGTGACTTGAAAGTTAGAGTGTTCGGGATAGGTTTGCATTTCCTTCCCTCATGACTGTCTTCAGTCTTTTCAAAATGCTTGAAAAGTACTGCACATTCCCCCGCATGTCTTGAAATACTCGGAAAGAAGTAAAAGTAGGCAGCTTGGCAAGGGACCATTTGTTTACATGGCAACCACGACAGAGAGATCGACCTGCCTGTTTGTTTGTGTACACCAAGGGCTGCTGTATCGACCTCTTGCGTCACGTTACGATGAATTCTTAATGCGCTAAGATCCTGTCACCTTGCGCCGCATGACTGACAAATGTGTACTCCTTGTTACGTGTGAGGCAATTCTTTACAGGTAATGTACGAAGGTGATAATGACGAGGTCCGTATATTAGGTAGCGAATTGGTAAGGTTGCGTGAGGCACATGGTGTTCAAAAGTTGAGGATAAATCTCCCTATTGGAAAGTTTTTGCCATACTAGACAAGTGGCTTTCTGGTGGCATTTATTATAAAAGAGCTGGTGATTTTTCAGAACAAGAACACGCCAGAATCACTTGGCCCTAAGACATAATGTTGCCGTGTTGGAAGTTTCTACGATTTCAAATCATTACAAATTGTGCGCCTGTTTTCTTTTGATGCAATTGGATAACAGTTTGATACACACAAACAAAAACAGATAGTACTTTATAAAATTTGGATGCAGAGAGATGCAGTATAATGAAGTAAAATTAAATTTGCGCATGAGAACAATTATAGCGATGGAAGAGAAGGCGAACAAGAAGATGAACATCGTCAATAGAATTGGGAAATATAAAGGCAAGGCAAGTCAACTGAGAATGCAAAGACCTATTCCGAAGACTTAACCAAAACTAAGAAAAAAATTCGAAATCTAAAAAATAAAAGAACCCTGAACGCTTAGTTCGTAGCGCTTAACTGCAGCGGATATACGCACGAGGTCTCGAAAATCGGTTTACACCGCATTCATTTCGTTAAAATTTGTTCCCATCGCATAAGAATTTTCTCACAGCCAAACGAGGTCACAAGTAATTACAATTTTTCCGAAACGAATATTCGCCTTGCAACTTGACACTTGTGAAAACTCCAAAACTATTGCAGTATTTAAGTGACATAGAAGTTTTAAGTTTCAACCATACACTTTTATGAAATTCAAGTTTTCAATAAAACACACTTTTTAAATCTATCTAATCCAGGCTGTGCAGCCTCGCTACAAAGGTGTTAGGGCAAAGAATACTTGTAGCAAAATAATACCCCAGCCCCATTAAAATTAAGTCACAATGTATAAAAAATCGCCACGCTTGCTTGTTTACGGTAAAAACGAGTGTGATAGCAGCTAGTTATTAGTTGAAGGTAATAAGGAAGTCCGGTTAAAGTTAAAGGTTTAAAGTAAAGGTATGTATGATGGCAAGGCATTATAAGCTAAAAATGTTTATTTAAGGTGAAAGTTAAGGTTAAGGTGTGCGTGATGATGAGTCATTATAGAGCCACCGCTGGGGTGCTTATCAGGCAGGATCCTCCAATGAGAGGGCTGGTGTCAGCACAGCTTTGCGCCAAGCAGACACTACGGTACAGCGGTCTTACGTATCAGCGTATGTTGCTGTGCTGGTCTAGAGAAGATTGTGCATAATTGCTTATACAACTCTCAATTAAGCGAGTAATGCAGTGTACGTGAGGGAAATAGAGAAGGATGAGCATCTGCAATGCTACAGTACGTGCTTCAAGGGTGGGAGAGCTAAAGAAGCTTCATTAAAGTTACGGACAACATAATTCCACATTGCTATAAACATGACAACTGTAATTATGAGAAGAAGACTAATGACAGCACCGAAATTGACGGTAGGATAATGATGAAGCTAAAATATTTCATCTATAAGTACCATTGAACTGGAGAAAAAAAAGCCTAGTCATTTTTGAATTTCTTGATGTTTAAAATAGAGAAAATAAAGGCAGCGTATGAAGCAAGTGTGACTTGTTTTAAACAGAGGCCGAGGAAAAACGTGTCACGAGTGATTCTAAGCAAAAAAAGGTCTGAATACTTAGAACACATAATTATAAAGTAACCAAAAAAGTTCTATTTTTGATTAGCTATTGAATGGAGCAAAAATAGGTAAGCAATGCGTGTAGCAATTGTTTGTTTTCAAAGCTGTACAGCGGAAATGAGCAACATTAGACACTATAAAAACAGCGCACCGTGCACGGCCATCAGTTATAAGCGGGACAGCAGTGAAGGATGATGGAAGTGTCTACAGATATCGTTCTGGGTTGTTTGCTTTACGATTTCAAAGTGGGTTTATTGCATTTACCGAGCGTTTGGGGATAGTGATGTGAATGAATGCACTGCAAGGCGTTGCTTTCAAAAATTCAAGCCGGGAGATTTGTCCATCGGCGATGAGCCTCGCAGTGGACGACCACAGGTCTTGTTTTAAGTGACGGAGTTCTGCAATCGGTCATTGACAAAGGCACAAGTGTAACGTGTGGTGAACTTACGAGACACTTTAACGTTTCCGATGGAACAGTTAGACTTCACCTGTACCGCCTAAGTTACGACGTACAGACTGAGCAAGTGGGTTCCGTACACGCTGTTGGAGGTCCACAAGAGACGAGTGGTAACCTGCGTATCGTTGCTTTCTCGCCGAGTTTTACCGCAAGGGGACAGAAAAGCTGGAGATACGTTGGCAGAAGGTGCTGGATGAGAATAACTATTATTTCGAAGACTAAATATACGTTAAACTTACTGTGAAGTGCTTTTCTTTATTAAAAATGGATAGAATTTTTTTGGTTATTTTATAGGTAATAGGCCTACTGTAACGGAATATATTTAGAATGAAGCTACAAAACTTTTCAATGAATTCCCAATTGAAAATTCAGTAAGCCAGCAAATATTGCACATTAAGTCTACGGTAATCTTGCGCAATATTTAACTTACTAGGCTAGCATCCCACATAATACTAAATTGCTCTGAGAAATCGGAAAAATATAAGAATATACACTTAGAACGGAAATAATAGCTTTATCAGAGAATGGACCACATCTCGATTATTTGGTTATAAATTTTGTGAAAATTTATACAGAGTTAAACTTATGATGCTTATAGTGTCTGTAAATTTTCAAAGGACTAATCGTGTTGGTTCTAGAAAAATTATATATTTTTTGTCAATTTTACAAATTTCACGGTGGCCAAACAATCAGTTTCTCTCCATGGAACTTCAAAGAGTCCAGAAATGGTGTGGTAGTTCCGGTAGAATGAGAAGGCGCATTATCATGCAAGAAAATCAAGTTTTAAAGCAACGAATGGGTCCTTTCATCCAGCCATGGGACCAAGGCGTCCTTTAACATGTCACAATGTGATGCAGATGTAATTCTCACGCCAGAAGGTACTCTAACCGGACCTACAAGTCGATCCCATACGATACCAGCCCATATCATAACACCACCTCCCTGTTGTTGACGTTTTACGTGGTGATGACACTCACCTTCAGGTAGCACCCAACAATATTTTACCCATCAGGTCCATCAAGAGTTGCCCGGGTTTTGTCGGTGAAAAGAAAATGATTCATGTTGATCTTCATGTACTTCTCTGCCCAATCTATCGTCACAATTTTATGTCTTGGGGTCAGAGGATGCAATTTCAGAGGGGATTTGACAGAAGCAATGGAGCGAAGGATGTAATTTCTTGTTGTTTTAGGCATTTCAGAATGCAAAACAGCCGTAAAAATTGATTTACTTGTTTGCCCGGGTCTTTTACGTAGCTGACAAACCACATTTCTCATGTCTCTATCAGTAACAGTCCTTGAATATCCAGAATCTGATCATTTTTTTTCCGTGGTGAAGGGTCCTTCAAGAATCTTATCACTGTGTCCATATGGCGTCCTATTTTTCGGGCAATAACATTAGGAGAGGTGCTTTTAGCAGTTTCTTTGATGATAATTTCTTTTTCCTTATTAGAGCTTTTCCACGTCTCATTTTAGCAGAATCTACAAGAAGCTAACAAGAAGCTATTATTGTCGTTCACCTCAAAAAGAGAGAAAATGCAAAGAGTTGTCAATCAGGAGACACAGCAAAACGTGAACAAACTCAACCGTGTTGCCATAAGATGTCACAATTCCCCTACAAGTTTCATGAAAATTTGACTGCCCAAAAATAAGATATGGTCTATTTTGTGCTAAAGCTATTATATCCGTTCTAAGTGTAAACTACCCGTAGTAAAATATTTTTATAATATACATAGTTTTTACGGCAGTTAGAGAGAGTGCCACCAATATCTCGCTGGAATTCGTAAGAATACGCAAAATACCTCAGCGAAAACGTGACTAACAATTATGCTTCTTTTTATAAGTTCTTTCTCAGATGTAGGCGTTAATCAAACCTTATGCTCGATTCGTAAATTCTTTTCATATACACGTTTGATGGTTCAAGTCTATGAATCACCTCATGTATTTATATTCATCGAGCTAAAAAAAAAAAAAGAATGGTAGGACTCTGAGCTACCTTCCCGGGTAACTCCAGGTGCGAGTGGGACTAAAATCTGCCCCATACATACAGTATTGATGATTAACACTCGGGTTAGGTCCCGTCAGTACATGGTAGTAGCTAGATAGGTCTCATCCGCCCTCTACTGTGTTTTAACAGAAATAAATACGACTCGCAAGAGTTGAGTTAGAAGTTGAAACTGATTTCAGCTGCGTGGCTTAGTGGTTAGAATGTCGGTGTGGTAAGATGAAGGTCTTCAGTTCGACGTCCCCACTCAAATCTTACAATACACAGTACATCAAGAATACGGAAGACTTAGCATATACTCAGGTATCCTGAGGTCCCTGAAGTCCTTAAGTATTTAGTCCTTGAATTTTTTAAGCTTGGACACTTTTTGATGGAAGGATTTTCTACAGCTTTAGCAAGCAAGCACAAATATAAAACTAATATATAGACTCTCCGAATGGCATCTGCAGTACATACGTTTCACATGTGCTAACCTATCATTTTCAGAACCTCCCCAGCAACGCAACAGGTCAGCTCTTCCACAACCCATTCTTGGTGAGGCCTTCGGCTCGAATTTAGCAGCTCCCCCAGGGAACCTCCTAGGTCCCCCATCTGCCAGCCCAATCGCCGCCCAACCCCTCTCACCAGGGGGGCAACAAGAAAAGTACCCACTACCACCCATTGGAAAATCCCATACTACCAACTACGACAGATTAAAACACCACAACGACCTGAAGAAAAACATTTCACAGGAGAGCTCTCTAAGACAAGGCAGTGTATTGCGGGAGAAAAACGTAGGCCAGTTAACTGCAAGGAAGCCTACACTGAAAGCTCATCCTATCGTAAGAAAAAGCTCGATAGCTCGCAGACAAAACATAAAAAAGAACCTGCTATTAAATTCTAGCATCACACCAGGACTAAACTCGAGCAACTCCAGTTTATTCTCCAGCAGAAGAGGCAGACAAGTAAAAGCTTTGTCTAAGAGCGTCGACTCTGTGACTCGTGGCACCAAACCTACCAAGTCCCGAAGCCAAAGTCAGCCTACACGGGATCGGAAAAATAAGTTAGGCGATAGCAGCAGCAAGTTGAAGTTATCAACACCAGCGAACCCTGCGATACAACAGCCGCTGTTTCAGCCGTTACAACCGGGAGAAGTCCAGCAGCCTCAAGGAAACAGTTTTCTGCACCTGCAACCAAATCAACCGTTTCATCCACAACATACGCCATATCTACAGGTGCCATTTCAACAGCTGCCAGCTCAGCAGTATCAACAGGGACAATTTCTACCTCCTGTACATCAACAGTCCCCTCACTATCAACTGCAGAATCAACAACATCAGCTACAGGTGCAACAAAGTCCTGCAGCAATGACGTCATACATGTCCCCCTCCCATTACGGCTACGGGGCAGGTTACGGCCAGGGTTCCTACGGAGGCTACCCATCTTCCTACTCTCCTACCTTCGATACGGGTGCGGTAATAATCTATCATAGAAGAATATTTTATGTTAAGCAAAAACCAATTTGGTTACTACCATAGACAGGAGGGTGCATTGTAAAAAAAAAAGTAGTTCTATTGTTAGTGATGCTCAAACGCTATTACTACAAAAGATTAGAAGAAGCGCTAGGTTACGGAAGCTAAACTACAGTTTTTGCCATGCACACAAAAAACAGGCATTACCCTGAAGCACTGAACTTTATTTTCTTCTGGGCAAGAAAATTTTAGAGTTACTGATATAGTTTTCAGCGAACGCGGGCTGAATTAGTTTTTGCTAATCAGTAAAGTCAGTTTTAGTCCAGGAAAAATTTACATATCACGTGATGGATATACCATTGTAACTGACACAGTCTAAATCCTTTGCAAGTGAAGGTGATACGCACATATGTAATTATTTTCAACAGGTAGAAGACGGAGCTTCGAGTACAATGGAGGGCAGGCAGCTGGTGGCCTCCGGTAAGTAATATGCTCATATGTACAGAGAGTACCAACAGGTAAAATTTGTCGTATTGTTTAAATGCAAATTACATAGAAATTTATAAATGAAAAAAAGGAGTGACTCGAACATTATTCAACTGAATAAGTTTTGGAGTCAAGCGGCACCGCCAGGTTTAGTCTGCAGACACAGAAATTGAACTAATGGTGGAGCTTCACTCCAAAACGTATTAAACTGATCGATGATTTTAGCAACTCTTTTTTTTTTTATTTTTTAAATTTGTAACGCGGGGTATTATGCGTAGCAGAGTCCGCGTTACTGCATGTAGTAGGTAAGAGCTTACTGCCTCAGGCATTGATACTTCGGTATTTAGACTAAATACCGATATTTTCCTTCAACGGAAGATAGATGTACTATTGTCTCAACACAGATAAGTGCCTAATTTGTGAGGAATACGTTTTGACAAAAGAAAAAATACGGGGTTAGAACAAATTAGGAGCAGGCTTGCCAACAACAGTTAGCAATTTTTTTTTGCAAGTTCACAGAGAGCAAGAAAACGTGCCTACTGAAGAAAACATACAAGGGTAGGCTACTGTAAGCCAATTTAATATGTTACGATTCTACGTCTTAAACATTGGTGTATCTTACATTTATCTAGCAATTATTGATATCGGTGAAGGATGACGCAAAAATTTGGTTTATGCAGACACGAAACATCAAATTTTCGATGTGAACAAACTGAGGAATCACAGTTCAAATTAAGAGCTACGGTATTAAAATTTTGAACGCCTTAGATCGAGTTATCGACAAATTAAGATGAGACGCTTCAGGGGATTAACATGTATGTGTATTATTCATTAATATCAGCAGTGAAGTTATCGTCCCAAGTCCCACTAAACATGAGCCGCTCTATCGATCGCTTTCGTTAACAGGCGACGATCTACGAGCCTGGAGCCGGAGCCGCGGGGGCGGCGCTACTCGATACAGGTGAGCCTCCTATCGCAGGTGTCATCAGCAGGTACCGTAGGGGGCCATGAGGCCCACTCTCTCACAGGCTATTAATAGCTCTCAGGCATCTATGTGAGCCACAGAACAGGTCTATATTAGTGCACCACGCCGATGTTTGCTCAGGCAATAACAACAGTCATTGGCCAGCGATTGGCAAGTCATTATCACCCGCGAACGAAGGAAGAGAGGTGATATGTTTTCATTGAAGATTTAAGTATATATATTACACTGGTCTGCATCATTTTTGAGGTTTAGGGTTAGTCAAGTGTTTCTGTATCGCTTTTGCATTTTGAATTCAAAAATGTAAGCAAATTTGCCCAATCAGGTCAGGTTTTCATTCTATTTCAATTTTAAGAACATAAATTATTGGAAACAACATGCTTTCTGATGAATTTTATGTATACTAAATTTCAATATTTTACAATAAATAAAGGAATGAAAAGGATTATAGAGAGAGCATAGGTATTTTATATTTTCTTTCAACAAAGTTATGAAATATGCGTCGAGTAACGAGGCCAAAACCGCAACAGCGTAGGTAGGGACAATGCGTGACCAGTTATTGTATATAGGTATCTATTGTAATCAACTTTCTCGTCAACCACCAAAATCGAGAATAGGAACTTGTTATTAATTAGCTCCTGAAAACTACCAAGCTCTAGGCGTATGCATGTCCATTAAAATGGGTTCCCATTTAGACTATATTCCGGAAATTGCGTTGATTTGAGCGCAGAGCGATGAGGGCGTTTTCTCAAGGATATTCGAGTAATGGAGGAGAGGTACTGGGGCCGTTGGGAAGTGAATATGCTTGCAGGCTACTGCTGGTGCCTCAAGAGGGATACTCCAAATGTACAGCGCAGACGAGAAACTGTGCGAAAGCCAATTCTATCGCAATAGTTTTATCACTTCCTTATTTTTGTTTAAATACACAGAACTGTGAATTGACTTACTACTTTCATTTTTCATGTTGAAGTTCATATGAACTCTAGTTTGTTGTGTCCTATTTTAGGCATAAGTTACACATTTTTCATTATTTATGCGGTATCTGAAAAAATATATATATTAATATTTGGTTATCATCGGTTTTTTAAAACTGAAATAGCAAAAAAAAAAAAAAATTCTGACCTGATTAAACAAAACAAGTTACATTTCCAAACTCAGCATGCAAAATGCATATAGGCTCCGCTGAGAAATGTTAAACCTCTTTAAAAACTTCTAAATGCAGCCCAGTATTAGTCTGCCCACTCAAAAAGTGGGAGAAGGAGTTGAGCAATGTTCATAAAATTTTTACAGGGAGTCTGGTGGGTTGACCTCGATGTGACCCATGCCAAAAAACTTGGATTAGCTGACCATCACAACTGACGGCGATGAAATTTACTCACACCGCGGGTGATGGTCTTACGCCACAAGGCGTTCTAGTTAGTTACTGCTATGATTGCGTAACGGGTGTTATTGTCGCCAATACCGGTATCGCCTCATAGCAAAATTTGGAAAGTAGCGAGTAGCGGTATCACCAAAGTTATTTTATGGAAGTAGCAACCGAAATTTAGTATTGGCGCCGTACTCTTTCATCAATTGTACTTTTTAATATACTGGTACTTTTAACATATTAAGGTCTAACTGCTTAGCTTGCGTTTTGTCGCCGTGTTACCCCACTAACAAAAGGAGTCGGAGGATAGGAGAGACTAATACTTTTTTGTAATCATGGCTGAGGGGCGCGCAGGCCGCAACTGCCCACGTCTGGTAGCCGTTAATTTATAGTTACCCCAGCCATGGAAGTCATGTTTTGTGGTGTTTGTATGTTTGTTTGTCTGTTTAACTGTCGCTAAGATAACTCAAGAAGTTATGGATGGATCTTTACGAAATTTGCAGAAGTTGTTAAGCATGTTAGCGGTAACAGTTGATTAACTTTTGGTGAAGATCTATTCACCTGTTTGTTTGTCTGTCTAGTTTTTCTTAGTACCATAACTCAAAAAGTTAAGGACGGATTTTTATGAATTTACACGAGTTGTTAGGTATATCACGAAGCGTAAGTGACCAATTTTTTTGGGATAATTTGCTTGTTCGTTCACTTGTGTGGCTTTGTGTTTGATTTTAGCTTGTTAGCAAAATAACTCAAAAATATACGAACCGATCTTCATGAAATTTACAGAAATTGTTTGAGATGATGGAAGCCTTGAATGATCAAATTTTGGTCGTGATCAGTTGGCTTGTTCGTGTAAGTGACTAAGGTTTGTCAGAATCTTATCATTTAACATTTCAGCTACCCTGCTTGGAGGAGGTATGCTCTCTCAGAGTGCTCTAGTTACAAGTTGGTCTCTCTCAATGACAACATTTCTCCATGACGGGAGACCCTCCAAGTCATGCACGCTCTTGTTAAATAAAGGAAGTATTAGGAGCCGACTTCATTTCGAATTGGAGGCCACACGCAGAGCCGATACTGGGCCACATTTTAGGACGACCGGATCAGTTAACGCAAAAATTCGTGGTCGCACCAGGAGCTGAAACAGTTGTACGAGCGGTCAAAAATTTTGTTGGAGTTTGGTACGAAAACGCCAATGTTTGAGTCTGGCAAAGACTGCGGGCTTTCTTATGGACGTACCAAACTACATTATGCCTACGAGAAAGAAGCATTTTAGTTGGTTCTTGTACAATTATGTGATCCCCAATTCTATTTAGACTTAAAAAATGTAGACGTATAAATTTTATAATATATTATAGCATTCCCAGGCAACTGTCCCTACCCCCCAAGTCTTTAACAGAAACACAGGTGCTGTAGCTGATGCCCACCTCTTTACCCTGGAAACTGTCAGGTCCTAAATTTGTCAGTTCAAACGGTGTAGAATACCTAGGTATGTTATGGCCAAGACGGTGTAGAATACCTGGGTATGTTATGGCCAAGACGGTGTAGAATACCTAGGTCTGTTATGGCCGGGAAATCGTGCTCTGCGGTGCGGATCTGCAGCCGATTAAGTCATGACATTTGATGGATGCTACATAGCAGCGCTTGAGGCCTCCTGGTGTAGCTTGATACTTCGTTTGAGTTTCAGCATCGGTCCGTGCAAGTCCGGGCGTACAGTTTCTAAACTAGAACGCCTCGCGGAGTAAGACCATAACCCACGGTGGGTGCAAGTTCAACAAAGTTATGTTTAATGGCCAGCTAATGATAGTTTCTCATATGGATGCTGTGTCCAACAAGGTTAGCGCGCCACGCCCCTGGTATTCGCTCTCGTCATAATAACATAGGAAAAAAACAGAGCGGCTCGTTGCGTAAGACGATCTGCTGAGGGAGAGACAAATTCGCCGCGGTGGAAAAAATTCAACGCTTGCATTTTTGGTAGCCAGCTAGGTGTAGTTTTTTTGGCATGGGTCACATCTAGGGCAATCCACCAAGATTCCTACAAAAAATTATGAAGATTGTTCAAATCCTTCTACCTGCTTTTGGGTGGACAGACAAATATACAAATATATACACAAATAAATATGTATGGGAATTACCCAATTGCCGAACTAACTCTATTTCCGAACAAACAGTTATATTTGATAGGTGAAAGAAATAATACCATCAAATAATGACTGTTTGTTTGGAAGTAGAGTTAATTCGACAATTGGGTAATTCCCCTATATACTTAAATCTTCAACGAAAACATTATCACATTTCTCACTTCGTTCGCGGGTAATAATAATAATAATAACATTCGTATTAATCGCGTTGTATATTTGCACTGTTATTTAACAACATCAATGACATAGCCTGCGAACGCCGATGACTTCGATGACCCGAGGCTGGCGAGGCAGCAGCTCATGGAAGACTGGGAGTACCAGATCGAGGAGAAGAAGAGGCTGGAGCTGCAGAGGCGGGAGAGGGAACAGTACGAGGATCAGCTCATAGAAGAGAACATCGCGAGGCAGCAGCGGCAGATGCAGGAGGAATACCAACGAGAACAGCAAATGAAAAAACTTAAGGAAGAACAGGTGCGTGCCATAATCAGAATATCATGGGCGATGATCGGATATCATCCGATGTCATCCCTGTCGGCATCGGACAATTGCTTATGAATTTCTCATAGGGGCTGGATGAGTTAGGGACGAGTTCATGATCACAACGTTGAAAGGTCGGCTGGAAAGGCTGATCTCAACCATCGCATGTTAGAATAATTCTTCTAGTGGATACGAAATTATCTACGCAATAACAGGTTTCTAAAGGCCGATTCATACGATTTTCTTTTGAACGTCTTCTCCAGTTAATCATCCCAGTGCATTGCCGTGTCGATTCAACAACAGAAAGATATGCACCTGTTTTATTTCTGATTCGCTGCAAATTGGAAAAATTATCAGAGACTTCACTAATGATACCTGCTGATGCTACTTGTCGTTTAAAATTTATCGAATCTTTCGGTAGACATGCAATTGTATATATAATTACACAACAAAACATTCCTACGACTAAACGAGAGAACGTGTTCAAAAGACTGTCGTGTGAACCCCACTTGAAGCTGATGTCTGCGTTTTGGAACTTTTTCACCCAGTCGTCTAACAAATGCTGGAAACTGGCACGGTCAAGTGCCTGCTTGCCGGAAAATGTAGCGTACTCTGGAACGATACTGGTGTACTAAATTCGCGGCTTATGAAATAATCATAGCCATCATTTGACTGACAATATTATTCCTTCAATTTCTATACGTTAAGTGCTAGATAAGAAGCATTCAAATTAGGACTGTTTATGCTGAAAATGTGAGGCGTGTAATTTAATATTTAATGTCGACAATATAACATTAGTATGAGATTCTGATGTGAGGATCTTTTGGACAACCTGTCAACATAAGCAACTAATTGCAGGCGGACGTATACCTCTGCATCTCTTTTAAGTTGAACGTCGTATAGGCCATTTGCTGAGCACCAACACATCAAATCAGAACTGGGCACATGCGGCCCAATTACAATAGTATGAAGGCCGCAAGAAATTAGAACATGCGGCCTTTGCTTTACTTGGCAGTAAGACCGTAAGCATTCACCCTTACATTAACCATGTCTCATTTGTACTCACCTCCCGCAGCGGAGGAAGAAATTCCAGTCTCACCAGGCACAGCTGGCAACTATGGAGCAGAAGAACCGCAGCCAGAGAGGTGGTCGTCAGGACGGTGCAGGCGATGCAGGATCTGCCGACAGTTATCGCTATTTAAACCCCACTCGATCCGAATACAAACTTGACCCAAACTCCCAGTACAGCACCTACGAACGCACGCCCATTAAGGGCAAGGGAACTTATGAGATAGGGTCGGCCAGAAAAATTGGCCCAGACTCTAAGCCTCCTACTAGCAAACCCCCCAAGCCCCTCAGCCCTCCAAAATCACAAGACCCAGCCCCGTCTTCTTCCAATTCTTCCGCATCAGGTAGAAACAGCGGAACCAACAGCAAACCTTCTACCTCATCCAGTTCTTCGAAAAACCCTTCTCCCGCCCCTCCCAAATCTATTCTTAAAAAACCTAGCAACTCGACAGAAGCCGCAGGAAACAAAGCCTACACTCAAGACAAACTTAAAACAGAGAACAAAGGTAATGACAGTAGCAAAAACTCGAAACCAGTGGCGAGCAAACAGGACGAATCTAAAAGACGGAGAATGCCAACAGATGATAGGTCAGACCCGAGATCGTGTCACCGGCACCACTTTTTCCATTTTCGAATGACTATCACACTTTTTTTGACTAGCAGCATCTACTTTTGGGAATCCATCACACAATATGACGATTTTAATTGCTTGACTTTAGTGTATATGTCGTCTACACTCTATAGCTATATAAGTATGCTGTATATATATATATATATCACACGGTGGGGTATTCAAGTATGATTGTTATGGGAATTAATACCGGCAAAAGAAGATATGCAGTGCAATAATCGTTGGTTTTCCCTCTGTGTGGCACGTACAACATCAGAGTTATTTTTCCGATTTGCATGGTGTGAAAAAATTTGTATATCATCTTTCGTAAATGAGCTACTTAATAAGAATGGTGATTGAAACAGTTTTCTTTCAAAACGAACAGCAATAATATTGTCGTGTGACTTCACCAGCGGTGACAATCTGCTCCACCTACTGCATGATCGAAGCCTGTGTTTGTTTTTCGACCATTCGGTGTGGCACCTACTGGTCAGCTAAATTTGAAAAAAAAGATTCACACATGAGAGTAGTTTTGTAAAATATACAATACACTCGTGGACTTATATATAGTTAGCTACATTAATTTAAGGTTAAACTTATACAGTCACTATTGTGCAAGCATAACCACCAGAATGGATCGTTTGTTGACTTTTTAATAGAGTTATTCTAAAAAAATAAATTTAGGCTTAATGTGAATGTAAAGGATCATCACATCAATCCATGTACAGGAGGAAGGAAGAGACATATAGTGTGTCAAGCAAAGTGTCAGTCATCGTCTGGACACAGCATACAGGGTTGGACTAGAGATAGTCGTCCCGATTTCTTTATCACTTCGAAGATTTTCAATTTTCGTCACAACTCCGCTGATTTTGAAAAAAGGAAAATACGATATAATTAGTCAGTCATAAATCGTGAGGTTATACATATGCAGCGGAACAGCTGGAAACTTTACGTGAAGGTTAATTTGAATCCGAAATCATAAGCTGCAGGGGCTCAAGGCAGCAGTAAATGTTTGTTGATTCTTTTTACAGCAGCTCTTTGGGTACAGTGGGGTTGCTTAAGGCTTCTTGAGCTCACAGTCACGCATGTGTGCTGTTTTTAAATAATAATAATAATTTCAGGAGAGCAGCATAGCACGGGGAAGGAAATTACCATATTTCCATCACTGTTTTCCAGTATCACAGCTCAAAAATAATAATTATTTCACTGCCGATTTAAATCAGACGATCGGGCTTAGAAGCACAGAAATCTATTGTGATTGCCATCTTTAAGCATAGTTCAATTTTAAGTTCAATTGGAAAGAAAGTTTCACTCTAGAACTGGCCAAAGTGAAACTACGCACTAAAAGCTATTGTGAAGCTGTGGCTATGATTGTTCGAGTACATAATGATCCTACTGCATGACATGCTGTTGACAAGCAAGCAGTGGCTAGGCTACGAATTCTTTTCGCAAAACTGAAATGATGTTGGGCGAATGGCGAAGCTACCGAACATTACACAGATACCTGCGAGTCAAGAAAAAAAAATTATTTTGCGATTAGCTATAATTATTGAGCACCTAACACCCTCAATTTTCATTTGGCAGGTCGTTAAAGTGAGAGAAACTCACTGATGCATTTCTACAAAATGATCACCACCGTCAGTGGCTAAATACTTTTTATTCGTCCCTTCTATGTTCTACGTATTAGGACATGCACAGTATATCAGCCTTTTATTTTACACCCAGGCTAATCGTTACTTTGTTCCAACAGATACAGTTTCGGCCTAAATCTGAACGAGGCGGCAAAGAACACTGAGAAGGGACAAAAAGACAACAACCCTTTCTTTGACAGGTCAGTTGGTTTCTCTGACAGGTCAGTTGGTTTCTCTGACAGGTCAGTTGGTTTCTCTGGCAGGTCAGTTGATTTCTCTGACAGGTCAGTTGGTTTCTTTGACAGGTCAGTTGGTTCCTTTGACAGGTCAGTTTGTTTCTTTGACAGGTCAGTTGGTTTCTCTGACAGATCAGTTGGTTTCTCTGACAGATCATTTGGTTTCTATGACAGATCATTTGGTTTCTATGACAGGTCAGTTGGTTTCTTTGACAGGTCAGTTGGTTTCTTTGACAGGTCAGTTGGTTTCTATGACAGGTCAGTTGGTTTCTTTGACAGGTCAGTTGGTTTCTTTGACAGGTCAGTTGGTTTCTCTGACAGATCAGTTGGTTTCTCTGACAGATCAGTTGGTTTCTTTGACAGGTCAGTTGGTTTCTTTGACAAGTCAGTTGGTTTCTATGACAGGTCAGTTGGTTTCTTTGACAGGTCAGTTGGTTTCTTTGACAGGTCAGTTGGGAAAACAGCAGTTGTTTGCACTCGGCAACTTGCTCACACTTCGAGTATTGTTAACCCTATTACCTTCTTATGTTAATCGTCGTTATCGATTGACAGAAGTTACATGGTGACTTTTCCAATAATAAAATCGAGTACAGCAAGTTAAAAAAAAAACATTGTCAACTAGAACGCCTCGGTGGCGTAATACCATTACCCGCGGTGGGAGCAAATTTCATCGCCGTCATTTTTTATGGCTAGCTAATTCTCGTTTTCTGGCATGGGTCACATCGGACACAGCCCACCAGACTACCTGCAAAAAATCATGAACATAGCTTAACTCCATCTACCTGCTTTTGGGTAGGGAGCAAATTTCATTACCATCATTTTTGATGGCCACCTAATCTTATTTTTAGTTCTCTTTTGCATGGGGTTACATTGAGGACAGCCCGCCAGACTCTTTGCAAAAAATAATTAACCTAGCTCAACTCTTTTTACTAGTCTTTGGGTGAGAACAAATTCCATCGCTGTCATTTTTCATGGTCAGTTTTCCTCAGTTTTTTGGCAAGGGTCACATCGAGGGCAACCCATCAAACTCCCCAAAAATTATGAACATATCTCAACTTCTTAGACCACTTATTGGGTGGACAGACAAATATACATACACGTACAAATGTTTTTACTTATAGATGGCAAATCAACTAAAGATTGAAGAATTTGACGAGAAGCAAGACAGTTGGTAGAATTTTGTTACCCACGACGCGTTTCGCTGTACCTCAGCTCATCAGGTGGGAGGCTCGAAGTTGACGAAAAATAAACCATTGAAATTTCAAGCAAAAGTTGGAGGTATACCATAGCGGATGGTAACTATGATACTGATGATGAAAGCTTTAAATGTAATTATCAATAATACAAATGTTTCTTTGAATTTCGACTGTAGTCCATTCCGTTCAGTTCAACTACTGCACTATGTACAGACACACAGAGACACCGAGAGCGACTGTTCACAGCCTTTACAGAGTATAATAGGTGGTGCATCTGCATGTAGACTCCATAATAGTTAGGAGTCCCACAGCTGGCGCGAGCGCAACGTAAGACCGCCTAAAATCAAAATTGGGATTACAAACTGCAACAGAACATATCTCACGTCGTTGAAGAATTACCAAAACACGCAATGCTGGTCCAAAACTAGCGATGCTACTTCATAGTAACACTCAAGAAGTCAGATATTCCAGTTGAAGTCGTCTCCATGAACTTAAATCTTCAACGAAAATATCATCACCTCTCTCACTTCGTTAGCGGGTGATAAAGAGTTCGTTAGCTGACGTTTTGAGACACTACCGAATGCCTAGCAATGAACAAAGTAATTACAAGACTGTCCCATTGTATGGCCTCTACACACACACATTAAAATATAAATTTCAACAGGAGCAGATAAAACGTCAGTTTCTCATAAGAATAGCATTGCTTGAAGTGTTGTTTGCCGAGTATTTTGGCCCCTATAGGCCGGAGCCTGGGAGTCAGATCCTGTCTGGCAACAGGCATGTTAGTCCGTCTATGGCCGGCTGTTTAATCTAGAGGATGATTATCACCGAGGTATTCTCAAGACGACTAGTGCAAGGCCATGTATACTTCTCGCACATTACAGCTCAAGTGAAAACTTTACAGTAGAAGCGAGACAAAGTTTACAAGTAAGCATGGCCACTCACTTTGATTATTGAAGCTCGCTGTAGTAGAGCGAAAGTGACGGCTGGACAGGCAACAGCATCGTACCGACTCGATGTGTTCAAGTGCTGCCAGCTGCCGTCTGTCCACTCTGGACTGTGCGGCTGTTGTTGAGGGTGGTTGTGTTGCGTTGCAATGTGTTGTGTTGTTTCCGTGAGGACACCAGTTTATGCATAGTGTCACTCGCTTTTGAATTTATTTTGCGGCAGAGTTTCTAAGTGAGATTCGAAACATCTATCACAACTGTCACTCTTTGATTTTATGAATATAGCTAACGTTGGACATAGGAAATATATGTGAAACTGAACTTGTTATAAGGATCATGAATTTTTTGGCAATTGCGAGCTCGATCGTTCAGTTAAATGAAAAGAAGCTACTGCATTTAGCTGCAGCATATCTTGAATTACAGTTTTGATCGTTCGAGTCGCCACCTTGGGTAGAGCTATAAGGGTTAATTGCCAACCAAGAACGTTTGAATCCGTAGACTTGCGCCTGAAGGATGATGGCATTGCGATTAAAATGAACTTTACAATTCAAACGGGCAAGCAGAACGATATAGATAAAAGTTCACGACAAGTTGCAGTATATCAGAGGAGATTATTTCGAGTTCAATACGCACACCAAAGAACGTACCATAGATTGCAACACGGCTTGACTCTTAGGTCGAAGTGGCCTCTGACGCTGGCGGCCAAGATGGGAAAATGGGATTTCCTCAAAAGCTATTATGAACATGCCCAGACACAGTCATGCAGGCAAGCGCCCAAGTGCGTCCCCGCCGTATCCAAGATACCTTCTCCGTAAGAAAAATGTTGGGTCCCTTGGAATTATTTACTTCAGTATTAGATAGGGGGAAAGAATAGCTCTTGGGGAAAATCCCATTTTTCCGTTGCCGACTTTTGGCCGCCAGCGTCAGACCTGAGAGTCAAGTACTGTTGCGGTCTATGAAGGTACCTATAACTACACCACACGTTAGGTACTTACTGGGAACTGACAGCTATGATGAGCCCTTGCCAACTGTTGCTATGACTAAGGTGCGTCATGAAATGTCTAATGCCGAGGGCACACGATAGCATCGCACGTTCAACTGATGAGTGAACCTTCAGCTAACCGCGATAGTTGCTGGTATAGATACGGTAGCATGAACGATGTGCGGGCTGAATGCCCGCCAAGTTCAGCGTGCGATGGTAAAGTGTGACTCCGGCTTAACAGTAATGCTTTCGTTTTTTGAACTGCGCAGTGAACCTGGCAGACGTCGTAAGGCTCGGGAGCCCCGGCCTGTACAGAACCTGTGAGTATTGAAGCATTTTTTTTAATTATTGCAAGTATTTGGTTCATACGAGACGTTCGTTCTGTGACCAGCGAGTGAATGCGTAAATAAGAAAAAAAAACGAAGCATGCGACGAGTTACCACTCATGGGAATGGGCCAATTGGTTCGTCTACTGCCGCCTATCTAATAAGTCTCATGAAATACTGATACATATAAACGTGAGCAATATATAATGCATAGTACGCACGTATCAATATTTCCCCGGTCTCGATTAGTCAGGCGAAACCGCTACATAGAATAAGCCATGGATATTTCGACAGCAAAGAAAATAGGACGCTAAGGATCAGGAGATTTCACCCGTTTCGTACTGGGGGCCTCAGAGATAATCCCTCCTGGGCTCGTGAAATAGGTACATAGAGATCGTGGCTTCTATTGGTTTATTGTTTAAGACCAAGGGTTGCAAAGTGAGAAAAGTTAGTTCATTTTTATAAAACTAGAGCACTCTGAAAGCACATACCTCCGCCAAGATAGGCAAAGGTAATGAAAAGTTCAAGTCGGTTCTGAGAAACTATGACTTCCTTTGTACCAACACCAAATTACAACCATTTGTGCCTCTGATGGTAATAACCAATTCTGTAATTTTGTTGAAGATCCTTTCATAACTTTTCGAGTTATGCTGTTAGCAAACATTTTTACAAACGCTAGTGAAACCCACAAACACTCAACCAAACAGTCCAATCATCAAAATTTAATCAGTTATGTCTCTCAACATTGCTAACAGTTCCTCTAAATTTCATAAAGGTCCGTACATCATTTTTTTTAGATATTTTAATAACTGGTCATTCACTTTTCGCTGTATAGCTAACAACTCATACAATTTCATAAAAATCCGTCTATAACTTTTTAAGACATTGCATTAAGAAAAAAGAAGCAGATAAACAAACAGATGAACGGATATTTGCCAAAAGTTAATCCTCTGTTCCTCCTAACACAGGCTACCTGACAATCTCTGCTAATTTCGTTAAGATCTGTCCATAACTTTTGAGCTATCTTGTTAACAAACAGTCAGTCAGGCAAATAGACACAATCAAACTCAACAAAAACATAACTTCCTTGGCGGAGGTGATAAAAAGTTAGTCAGTAGAACATTTTTGGGGTGGAAGGAGTCGGAGTCAGAAACAAATGTCGTATCAGCTTTTCAGCTTTTGCACCATGACACTGACGATCTTAGATCGGATGCAGCCATACACACCTCTGGGGCCAGCGGGCATTTATCTCCAGCACGAATCAGTGTATGTGAATTTCCCAGTCAATTGTGCGGTCAAGTTGACTTACCATTTAGTTTTTCCGGTTTTCCACTCTAGTCTCCATTTTCCAGGGACCGGAAATCAAGCGACCCTCCACAGCCAAAACCACCCACCAGCCCCGCACCACCAGCGGCGGCCCCGACCTACCCCACCTCCAACCCATCGCCTCGCATCACCATGGACATGGAGGCCCAAACCTCTTACGGCCCCTCCAGCAACCTCCTCGCACACACTCGGGCCGAGGCCCGCAGTGCGGGGGCCCAGACCTTCCAGCAGAGAGTCGAGAATGGAATGCAGACGTACGAGAATGAATTCGAACCGTGAGTACATTATGCAGGTATGAATAATGAATTTGAACTGAGAGTCCGTGGTGAAAATATAAGATGGCTTCATCACGTCCCTCAGGTAACGGTGCCTCGTGTCAACGAAGGTGGGGCAGTCCGCAACATAGGCTATAAGGAACAGCGCAGTCCATCCAGTGCGGTGGGTGTTCGCTAGCCATTAACAGACCACGCGTCCGGCGGGTGTGGCCAATACTCAGTCGACAGAGGAACACCTTCCACTGTCGAACTAAAGCGACGAAAGAAATGGAGCGAGAGTACACTTTATATTGGGTAGTTTTTCGTCGGGCTACGAGCGCCCGTCAGCGTTCCAGGGCTGCCACGATAAGGGCTTAAAGCGCGGAAGACGCATAAAGATGAAGTCGACCTATAAGTAGTTTGCGTACGTGGATATTAAGACGCATCCAAGTAGATTGTAAAACTGCCTAAGATGTATTAAAACTGTAAGCAAACAAAACGCACCCGATTAATCTAAATCGTACGAAAAAGTACAAATTGGCAATATTAATTAAAATCGAACGTGCCTCTGCATACGTACGTGTATGAGTTAACACCGTAAGTTAATTATGCCTCCCCCCCCCAGGGCAAAGCCACCCACCCCCAAGCCCCGCCCGCCGCCCTTCGACTGGAGAATTAAGTTGGACGAAACTCAGCCTGGCCGGCGACAGGAAGCGGAAGCTGAGAGCAGGAAAGAAATCGAGTGCGTGATGACGTCATTGTTGACATTATATCTTTATTTTACATAGTACAGGCAGTCATATTATTTTCCTGTATGTGTAGACGTTCTATTTTTTCTTTTGCTATGTATACGTCTAAGGAGAAATAGGACAGGCCAAATGAGTGATATGGGGGGCGTGTTGAGCTTCGCTCAGTTCGATTGAGAAAATTTAATTCCAGGTACTAGTAATAACTGTTACTATACCAGGGACTAGTAATAACTGTTTCTATTACTCCATGTGTACTTCAATGAGCTTACACTCATCAGTAACTTTAATGCTGAAATTTGAATTAATCAGTTTGGATGTAATTTTAGACATTGATTACAAACGGATTACGCTTGAGACTCTCCCAAAGTCACTCGCTCGGATATAAGATGTAGCCGACCTGAGAGCAGATGTTATGTTTGAATTAGTTAGGTTAGTTTAGGGTAGTAAAGTAGATTCGACAAGGGCTAGGCTATGGCCTAACTTCACTTACGGGCACACATTCCTGAATCTCAGTAGTAAACTTACCGTACCAGCACCGTTAAACCTGCTACGCAGATGACGTCTTAAATTCAAACAAAAATGGCGACTAAATTGCTCAGGACTAAAGTCCTAATAAGCCAAAACTTAGCGCATTGGGTAAGGAGGGAAACAAAGTGGGTGCGAAAGACCGAATTCCCGCAGGGTCCCCTGGTCCCCTATGCGTTTAACTTCCCAATACTTAATTAGGATGCACGACCTTTGTAAACCTAACCTTAGGTTTACCTAATTAAGCTACCTACGACCCATCGTATACGCCTCCTGGGGGACCACAGTATCCATTAGCTTATCCATCTGGGCACTGTGTACAGTCAGTTGTCCCGAGTAGATCCTGTGTTGACCAACACCAGCATGAATGCTATTCTAAACGCTAGTTTTTGAACGAGTTCTCTCATGCAATTAAAGGAAGCTGTTAGTGTGCCTCAGAAATAGCAAAAAATGCACTGTTGTCCGAGTTTTATTTCGCTCCAAATTTGAAGAGATATCCGTAACTTGCCTAGAGATACTTGATGCGGAAACTGACTTGACGGCAAACATTTTACTCACTTTTTGAGGCGTACACACAGCTGTGCTAACGATGACGTCGCAAAACTTTCGGACGATTGGATGAGTGAACGCGTTCAAAGTACTAACGTGTGTACATAGACAAGAAGTTGCTCATGCGCACTGATGGCCAATGAGCCAAATGGGGGCCATACTTATTGAGGTGGTCCAGATAATTAATTCAGTGGTAGCGATACACTACTAGTTGGCGTATACCGAGGCTACGCTAAGCAGTTGCAAGCCTAACTTATTAGAAGACGTGCAGTTCGCACGCCATCTCGATGCAAAGCGAAAGGCGGTAGCAAAGATACCTACTGAAAGTACTTAATTTGAAAGACGCATGAGCTGCACGTCCGCTCATGAGTTCAATGTGTGGTCCAGGGATAAGATGTGTGGTATCTGTAGAGGGCGCCTCCTATACTCCACACTTCTATTGTTTATTAATTTTTTGTTTCAGATCATTCGAGCAGCAGAACAGGGACTTCGCCAGCCAATTGCGAGCGATGAAAAAGGACTTGAAGGTAAAATTCTGTAATACAGGATATATTTTATAAAACATATTTATCATATATACACCTACTTGAGAAAAATATATTCTATTATTTAGTACAATGCTAACTTAGAAATTAGGCGCATAGGTTAATTTTTATTATTAGCATTATTATTATTATATTTATAGCTTAAGCTTCAATACCTTCAGCATTCACTGTGATCCAAAGAGAAGAAGTGAGAAGGAATGAATGTATATAGTATGTTGATAGAAACGTGGAACCCATACACGAGAGTGTTCCTACACAGGTTCAACGGGCATGGGACCGGCCGGTTGGGAAAGAACAGGTAGAACTTAACAAAGCCATCCATGCACACTTATTTTGTGAGCGACGAGTATCGTAGATGTAAAAAATAAATAAATAAATCTCACGTGGTACAGGAGGACTAAGATCTATTTTTTGTTGTTTAATAACCAGACATCGTAATGATATCTGCTCCATGCTTTTCAGCTCAAGCAAATAATAATAATAATAATAATAATAATTTTTTTTATTTTCAGGGAGAAGGTAAGGAAACTGACAGAACCTGCAGATGAATCCAGAGCATAAAAGTTACAAGGATGTACCGTGAGCCACATGGTTGAAGGGGGTGTGCTTAGAGTACCTTATAGCAGCGACTTAACCCTTTACCGAGCAGCGGCAACATTGCACGACAGCCGAATGAACAAGATACGCTCAGCCTCGCATTCGAATACGTTGATGTGTCCGTTTGATCTGCACAAAAGCGCTAAGCCTCTATGTGCTAATTCTCTCTAACTTTGAAAGGATGTCCTAAACCTTGGCAGCAACACTTGTTGAGCAAACTGGCTGGATGAGTAACACTTTAGTAACTTTTTGGTCGCCACAGCTGCGTTTATGAGGGCTTAACAGAACATTCGGACGCGCTCAGCGAACTCCTTCGTTTTACCGTCGTGTGAACTAGGCTTTGCGACCACTAATTTCACAACTTAGCTACAACAGCTTACATTTAAAGTCCTTTCCGTTTGTTCGAGTACATACTAGATGAAGAAAACCCTTATCTTATCTCTCTATGCAGCATCTGAGGGCAACCGTTTGAATTTAAGCGACCTTATGTTTTTTTTTTTTTTGCATTCCTAACCGAATTGGCGTCCTAAAGAAAAAATAATTGTTTTCCACATAATCGTTTGACATCCAAGTTTTATTCATTTATACCATTGCTATGCAGAATCTACACTGACGATGCACGGAATAGAAGAACGTGACCGATTTGAGTAAAATCGTCACACAACGCCTTCCGTATTATTAGTTACATTTGAACATGACGAAAGATCGAGACTATGTAATTTTAATTAGTAGGCAGCTCAGTAGACATTTCAATAGTGTCTCATTTTTCTAAACCATGATGTGAGGAATGTAAATAAAGCACGAGGGTCGCGAGGGTTTAGTATGTGGCATTGCCGGCTTTGCCGGACACAAATATGTGTCCGGCAAAGCTAGAAACGGTTTAGTTGAGAATGAGTTAAGCTGGCTAGAGTACGTTCGATTCCGCTAAAATAGGTACCCACTCTTACTTATAGGTACCCACTCTTACTTATAGGTACCCACTCTTACTTATAGGGACACATGTTATGGATGCGTTCGACTGGATGTGAACCCCATACAAGAGAGTGTTCCCACACAGGATCAACGCGCATGGCAACAGCAAGTCGGGAAACAAGAGGAAGAACAGAACAAAAGATCAGTAATAGGAGCATGAAAATGGAAGGGAGTAAAGTGGCTGCGAAAGACCGACGTCCCACTGGCTTAGCTAATGGCCAAGGTGACCTACGTACCCAAGCCCCCCCCCCCCCCCCCCCCCCCCCCCCCCCCCCCCCCCC
>LQNS02000137.1:3124450-3170058 GCA_001587735.2 Parhyale hawaiensis
GACGATGCTGCTCCCCGTAACGTAGGATGGGCGAACCTGTGTTAGAAGTAACCCAGTTGTGGTGAGCCAACTGTAAACTCCATCTTACTGGGTAAGATGGAGTTCTTGGGAGTGACACAGATAATCATATAAGGGTCAGCGCCTGACACTTGAATCCGTGGATTGAAGCCAGTGTACCTGCAGGAAGTTTTTGACAAGTTAAGCTCCGAAATCTTCATTTCGCTTCCCAGTCGACCGTGTCCCTATATCTGAATCTCAGCTAGTTCACATACCATAGAGGCTCCGTAATGGGAGCAGTAGCAGTAGCTTACCGCTTGGGTGGTATGCAGGCCAACATCTGAGGTAATACGCCTTAATTATTTGGTGCCAATTTGAATTCGGTATTTTCTACGAGAGGCTCATAGACATTAGTTTCCTAGTTTAGTTATAACGGAACGCCTAAAACGTAGACTGGCATATTGTCTTGGTTTCGGGAGGTGTGTCAGTTTGGCAATGACAAGTTTTATGCTGTGCTTGTGTCCGATACATTTCTGTAAAAATTTCTTTGGCATACACCAAACCGCGAAATCTTACAGTTGAATATATTAGAAAGTAAGTTTTACTACACCTTCCTGCTGGTTAATTACTCAATACGGCGTCGACTACTGCTACAATTCACTGAATATGGCGCAGTATTCAGTCTACATTATTGGGCATAGTCTCAGTTTCAAAACCATTAAGACGCAGACATGCATCATACTCAAAATTTTGTAGTACTGTTCTAGAGCTAGTGCATGAACTTTATATTCTAATATAAACCTTTTATCATCGGTGATCAAAATTTGATGAACGACTGAGTGTTAAATTTAACTTTTCCATAATCATTCTAACTCGTTCGTCGACCAGAACATACAAAACTATAATTTTTTCGACATTTTTACATTTTTTACTGTTGAAGGCTACCACTGCGAGATTAATCTTCAAATGAGTCTCGGCCTTTTGCAAATGCCTGAAACTACCGGAAAACCTTGGCTCTTGATCAAACGCTGTCTTGTATTGAAGATTTTTGAAAAATGTCAGCCATTCAAGTCTGCAACAAAACATAACACCGGACCTCTGTTCAAAATTGTTATCGTTCATTTTTCAAACGCAGTAGAGAAACCGGTTAACGTAACAAATCGCTATGATCTTTCAACTACCGAGTCCATATGCTCGTTTTGATGACGCATCAGTTGCTGTCCTACAGCCAATCCAAACGGCAAGCCAACAGTACTGCCAACTCTAACGCACCGCTCCCAGTCTCTTTATTTACAAACCTCATAGACAGGATATCGATACGATTCGTTCTTACGTGAACAACCGCCGTAAGAGTACCAGTTATATTTATAAAACTAATTGCTGGCATACGAGAAGGACTAACGGCTCACAAAATGCAAGCCACAGTTATGAAGGCTTCTTGAACAACAAGTATTTATCACCCGCGAACGAAGTGAGAGAGGTGATAATGTTTTCGTTGAAGATTTAAGTATATACATTTATATATATATATATTTCACAGAGCCGGCGTGTTAATCTCTGGGTCCCCGGATCGAATCCTGAGTCGATTCTTTGTATTTATTTACATATATATTTGTATGTCCACCCAATAAGTGGCGGAAGGAGTTGAGCAAAGTTCATAATTTTTGTGTAGAGAGTTTTGTGGATTGACCTAGATGTGACCCATACCAAAAAAACTAGACCTAATTAGCCATAAAAAATGACGGCGTTGAATTTTCCTCCACCGCGGCAGATCGTCTCGCGCCACGAGGCTTCCCACTTTTCCTATGTTATTATTAAGAGCGCAGGTGAGCCCGCAGCTTCAGCCTTGTTTTCCTATGTTATTAAAGAGCTAATTTCTGGGAAGGAATGGGGCTGTGCCCTAGCCTCGTTCATCAAAAATGACTTCGTTGAATTTGCCCCTACAGCGGGTGATGGTTTTACGCCACCGAGGCGTTCTAGTTAATAATTAGGGTCAACACAATGAACTTGAATATTAATTAAATGGGTGTATATAGTATGACATGCTAAATGAAAGGTCCAAAACGACCCTAACCGGTAGCGGAAGAAACTTAAGTGACAGCAATGTTCAATTATAGCTCGGTTTTCAAAAGCTCGTACATAGTAAAAGAATTTCACCATGGTATATCTCTACCTCAACTCATGGTTAAAGTCGACTGCAGTTGAGCAGCCTGCCTCCGTAGTCCCAGCGTTTCAGCAGGGGTAGAGGCTATATTCTAGGCTAGGCTACATTAACGCAATACGTACCAGGTTGTGATACATCACTAAAAAAGCTTTTCTTCCGAAGGTATACAATGGACAAATAAACCTTGTAGCACAATAATATAGGCTAGGTAGTCAATAGAGAGCTAACACTATTAAGAAGACGCGACTATTGCTGCAGGCGACGGAGACGACGACGATGGCCTCTCATCCAATGCAGGCTTCTCCAGCGACCGCAAAGCTTCTTCTGGAGGGGACCGCGGATCCGATGCAAGGTCATCGCATGGATCAGATTCTGGTCGCAGCAACAGCGCTGATGGAAACAACAGACGAAGATTCGACTTGAACGGTAAGCCTTGTTGGGAAGGAATTATGTTACGTTGTTGTTCGTTGCCATCGTCAGGGCATCCCAGCGCCAGCTTGCAGAGGAGGCTCAGGAGGGAGCCTGGCCAGCGGAGGGAGAAAGTTGAAGAGAGGCAAGGAAACGCAATGTTCAAAGTGGGTCCAGCCAAGACTGCTCGCCGAAAGATCAGTGGGGTAGTTAGGGCATGAGAAAGGGTGACTGACAGCCTGCTCACCAAGTCCGCAGAGCTGACAACAGGGATCATCAGTCCACTCCACTTGAAACTCGTAGTCAGCTAAAATCGAACAATGGGCTGAACGCAACTGAGAGTGTAGAGTGGAAAGGTCTGCGAAGAAGAGATTAATTTGCACTCAGAGGGAATTGATAGCCCAGAGCGCTACTGGGGGGGGGGGGGTGNGGGGGGGGGGGGGGGGGGAGGGACGCGCAGCTACAGCTGTTACAACTGTTGGGGTTTGATGTGAATTCAAGACAGTGGGCTATTGCTTAGGAGGCAGAATCCCTTCTGTAAGCAGAGGAGCAATATCCTTTTTAAATTTTTGATTGGAAATTACCCAGAATCACCCTGATGAGCAGGATGGCGTACCCGCGAGTCACTGAGGAGGTATACACTGTTTTTCAACAACCCCAGACTATCGCCAACTGCAGAGTCGAGGTGTCGTGATGGAGGTGATTTATACTGTAGATGTCCTGCGGCGGGAGCCGGTTGACTAAGCGCAGACTAAGCGCAGCTTGCTAACAGCGGTGTTTGAGACGTTGGAAAACTAGACAGAGGTCGCGTACATGCTTCTAATGATGGGCCGATAGGTCAGTAAAAGGGCCCCTCTTGTTGCCCCATCTTGCACCCGCAAGCACGGAGAAGATCCGTAACCGGGAACAGCATCTGTCCTGAACATAGTCAGCGTGCGGGGCAAACTCAGGTGTGGATCAAACACCTCAAAATTGTTGGATTGCGCTCCAGTGTGAGGTCCGTAGCATTATGGTGTATTATGATAATTTACCATTGAATTCATGATTCTGATTATATTTCAACTCATGTATGAATATCTGAAGAGTATGCCTATTGAGTTTTTATTCGAAATACCTATACATATATATATTGAATTTATTAGCAATTCATTAGGCTGCAGTACATTGTACCGCACCTCTCCCGTTATAACTCCTCGCTAGGGGTCTCTCTTTGTAGGGTTAAAGATCCCATGCGCGGATGTCCAAAAAATGACATCCGACCCATTACTAACACATAGTAACAGAATATGAAACTGTTGGTGAATTAAGGATATTTACTTTGCTTTTTCAGATGATTTGATCGACCTGGAAGGAACAGACAGGACTGTTCTGGGAGCGTACCTTAACAAAACCGGCCACAAGTGAGTGGTGATATACGTATTAGAATTGGGGGCCCAGCTCTGGGGAACTGCTTCCCCGAGGATCGTAGTTAAAGACTTCGAAGTGGTTTAAAGCCTGCTGTTTTTTTGCATTAGAGGCTCTTTTTAATAGGCTCGTCAATGTTTATTTAAGCCTAGCACAAACATCTATCTCCTCAGACATGAGTGTTGGTTTCGTCACAGTGAATCGTGTTATAACAGCTAAAAGCAACCTATGTACGCTTGGCCGGCTGGGAACTCCATTTCACCAAGCATGATTAAGTTTTCGGCCGTTTCTAGGATGGCTGATTCATGGTTAATGCCGAAAATTCGACTTACTCGGGAGAAATCAAGGGACGCGCCTGAGGTTCCAATCGAATGAGCAGCAGACAGTTAAATTCCAGGCGGCCATGGGAATCAAGGCTATGAAATTGGGAACATCGATATATTACTGGTGACTGCACGAATGATCAGTCGGATTCTGAATCGGAAGGAATTATACAGTATTTATATATCTTTTGACTCAAGGAGTCGGAGTCGGAGATCAGCTTAGCCGAAACTTCAGAGTTGATGAAATTCAGTCGGAGTTTTTTGTGAGGTCCGAGGGGTCAGAGTCGGGCCCTGGCTGGACTCAGGAGTCGGACTTCGTGTGTCCGACACCACAACCCTGGAATTCGTCTAACAATTTCCGCTAAACGCAAATGCTCATCTGTTAAGTAAGCAGTGCCGAGCTAAGCCCTGGCGGCGCTCGTCACTTCTTCGACTGTACGCCCCGATGTAAGGTTCGAATTTACAGAGAAAGTTGCCTTGACCTCACACTCTAATGAGGAGACACACATGCACTGGATTACGATGCAGATAAATACTCATTAGGCTCCCGACGAGTATACAGCTGTAGTCAACAGTAGACTACCCAAGCTAGATGGGTAGTCTAGCTTGAATGGAAGACTCGTTCACCAACTGTGCCCCCCTACCTAAGCTTAAGGTCACTACCCCTAGTGACTATGAATGAGAGACTCTTCGACACTATATTCCCAAGCATTACCACGTCCGTCCTTGGTTCAGGATTAGAACGTCTGACCTCTAGATAACAGACGAGTCAGCCCTGTTAGCCACTCGACAGTTGGATGCGAGGATAAATACTGGGAAATGCTAAGGAATTTTTTTCTGAACATGAAAACAAGAATCAAGAGAGCTATCGTGAAAACTTACAGCTCGCTGCATGACACAACCTATCGCGATAGAAATAAAACTATTCCGAGAGACACTGAACCCCGAATAGAGACTACCTGTGGGGGCCTGGACACACACGCACACTACAGTGTTACCTATACAGCCTCGCTGTCGCTTCGCTGCAGCGGACTGAAAGTATAACAAAAGATTCATAGAAACTAATTAACTGTTAACTAAGTTCAGTAGCATCACTTCCGAAAGCGCTACTCCCTTCCACTGAGAGGCTCGGGGCCACCGCCACTACGGCTCGTCTCTGTTCATCGTCGTTCAGCCACAAAGGCGTCAGGATATCCTTAAGAAAAATTAGGGGCCAATAGCCTATGTTTACAAGAAGCAGTGTCGGATAGTAGTAGTAGTAGTACAAAATTCAGTAGCGCATCAGGAACACAATGTCTATATCGCTCCGAACCATTCCTGTGGTTTAACACAGGCTCGTGCGCCACTAGGGCGCGAGGTATATCTCGTTTCAAATTATCAATGATTTTTGTCTCGGCTTTTCTGTCGGTAGGTCTCAGATACTAAGTGGTCAGTGCGCTACTGACAAGAAAAAAAAAGGCGCAAGTTGAGGTCTTCAACCCCCGGGCACGGCTAACGCTTTCGCTCAGCTACGCCGCACAGGGGAAGGAAACGATATACCAGAAGGTAGAAGTCTAGCGGGAATAGGTCGCCCAGCTCGACCAGCGGCCCACCTCCCGAAGGGGAAGTTGAAGTGTTGAGAGCCTACCTAACTTTACAAAACTAACCTTGTCAGTAGGAACTGCGGCAAGCTGCAACATCTCCTGCGGAAAAGGCACTCGGGACCCTTGGCTGTGTGAATCGAAGCAATGTCGGATAATAGCAAATAAAAGCCTGCAATTTTTCAAATAGGCAAGATCGATGCAATTTGTGAGCTATCAGGAGCTATAGCGAGACTAGTTCAAAGGTTTTCCAACGAGGGTGCAATGCCGGAGCCGGACTTAATCCGCTCAACTTATGGCCGGTCGTTCAGCCCGCACATTTTCCCGGTGATCCAATGAAGGTCGGTATCCGCGATATCCTCTTAAACTACTCAAATTACATGACGGGCGAGCTGAAAGTCCGCTCATAAGTTGAGCGTGCGAATGCAAAGTGTGGCTTTGGCATGAGAGCACATCAACGTTTACTTACCTCAGGGGCTCCAGTGGCGGAGGCAGCGGAGGCCGCAAGGATGGCGGCTACACCCCGTCGTCAGGAGGGAAAAAGAGGGTCGGCACACCGGAGCGGGAATCCAACAACAACGATTCTCCAGGCAACGGACAGAGAGTGGACTCTGGGGCCTGGGACGAGAAGCCAGACTTTCTTAGACGTCGAGGTAATTAATCACTTTAGCCAGGATATATGTAAGGACATCATGGGGTGACCCTACAACCCGATTATAGCAGGGGTGGTAAATTAGGCTGGCTATGGTAGTCGTCAAAAGTATTCTCACATATCATATTTGATAAGTTCTACCGGTTGAATACCTGAAGAGAAAATGCGACTTTTCTTTTTGCAACAGCTGTGGTTCCAATTCCTCGGCTATGAGATAATACGCACCTACCTAGGTGAATTAGAGTGCATATATAAACAGACTGACAGACCAAACTCACGCTTCTAGCAAGAATAGCGTTATTTGAAATGCCAAGAGACGTTGACACTGAACGTGTAGGGTTAAGTCTTTGAAGCTTGACTAGTTCGGAACTTGAGACAGGTGTGGTGGCGTCACTAGCTTCAATCGTGTAGCTGGTTTTTGAAGTAACGGTTAGCTGCTCCGCTTTACAGAGCAAGACTGAGTCTTCGGAAGAGTTAGGTGTAACCGATTAAGGGTTAACGGCTTTCAGAACTTGCTTCAGTAGGGCGAAACCAGAGTAAGTTTCTGAAGATGCTGACAGCCTTGAAGTCTCAACTTCATCACCCACTCGATGGCACCAATAAGGGTAGATTTACCTGATTGAATGATTAACTAATATTTCACTATTTTACTTTTGCATAAAATTTTAATTAGTTTCTTTCTTGAGGACATTTAGGTAACTGATTGAATTAGTTCGTGAAAACAATACGACAGGCTTGCTAATCTGCGACTTCGCTGTGGATTTCAAAAAGGCTGATGGACTCTTTTCTTAATTATTAAAACAATCCCAGGCGGTTGGAGTTAGCCGCACATGAAGTCGGTCTTTACAGAATCCAACTGCTTCACTACCTCGTCCCGGGTGAGTTAGAAGTCTCAATAAAATTTACCATAATATATCAGCTAAAGATTATGTAGGTATGGACGATGGTTAATTAAACTGCTAATTATATAGAGGAATAATTCGCGCATTTCTGGTACTCTGCGAAGTATTTTAATGAATCCTATGCTTTGGAGTTTGAATGAACGTCTCGTTTCAGAAGACAGCGACCTGGACGCCACCGACCGGACGCTGCTCAACAACTACGTACAGAAACACCGTCGCTAGTCCAGTCCGGCTGCTGGTGACAGGGTGCAACTGGTTCATACGATAGTCAAATGACCGAGTTTCCTCAGCTCCGCGTCCGAATGCGTTTCTGTGTCCGTTTGAATAACAAAAGCGCAAAGCTCTCAGAGTCTGAATTCCATCCAAGTTTTGTGAAGTAACCCAAGCTATTAGTAATTTAGTACAACTTGCTCAGTAAACTGACTACACAGCAAACATTTTGCTGGTAGACAAGCAGTTGTGTTTATGAGAGCTTACAGAACATTCGGACGATGAGCTGAGGAAATGCGTTCATTTGATCGCCGTGTGAACTTGATTCAAAAACATCAACTAGTCTTCTGTAGGAGGCCATTGGAGGTCTTAGCGAGGCTACTGAGCAGGGACTCCGGTAACCTGAAGGCTTGAAAGTTGTCGAATTGGCCAACTCGAGTACATGTTAAGGCGGGTTCACACAATAGTCGTTTGACACCCTCAGAGAACGTCGTGCGTCCTAATATTTCACTGCTTCCGATTAAACATCAAAGAACAAGGCTTTTTGACTGCTAATACAGGCTTTGTTTAAATAACATCCCGTCACACTTGCCAGTTGGCATAGCGACTAGTTAGTTATAGTCAGAAAGTTTAAGCCTCCCCTTCCGATGTCAAAGAGGAAAGAACAAGGGACACACAGTATATATCGATAGAAAAAGGGGAACCCATGCACGAAGGTGTTCCCACACAGGATCACCGCCCATGGAAACAGCAATTCGGGAAAGAAGAGGAAGAACAGATAAGGCATGAGCAAGTAAGAGTATGAAATCGGGAAGGAAGCAAAGTGGGCACGAAAGACAGACGTCCCGAAGGCTTAGCTAATAGCTAAGGTAACTTACACGAGCCTCCTGGGGTCGTCCAGCCCCATAACATACAATGGGCGAACCTAAATAACCTTGCCCTATGAACCGTACGGCCCATCCCAAACCCCATGAAGGGTCATAGCGACTCCGTTGATAAACGTGTTGTCCCTACACGAGCCCACTCTTCCGCGACGAGAAACATCTACCGTGGTGTGCTAGTACAGCACGGAAACTGCTGTGAGTGAACAGCACCAGCACCCCAAGGCAGATACCTCCAGTTGTTGCTCGGCAACACGGGCTGGTTTTTGGATAACACGTTTCTGAGGGCAACAGAAACGTGAATGCAGTTGTGTTTGCACTGACGCACGAAATGTTAAAACACTGCACTGTGTTAGGGAAATAAATAAATACAGTGTGAATCCGCCTTCGCCAGCATTAATTGTTACAAAACGTACGTAAATAATTACAAAACGTACCTGCAATAACTACATTAACTAGAGGCTGTTGAAATTTTTCGATCTTCCTGCGCGGAGTGTAAAACTTGAATGCTTGTGGAAGGTCGCGGCGCATCGGCAGCGCAGATCCTGGCGCTCTGTAAAGCGAGACTGTCTACTATAGCTCGAGTCCAAGGATGTAGTGTGGTCACTTGTAAATAGTGTTGTTATGGTGCCACGCTAGCTGTTCAAAATCATACCCAAGGTACCTCTTGGCTTAGCGCCTGAACAGCTTCACTGCAGAGCGACTTGCTTAGATCTGCAAAAAAGTACCTATCACTTATTGGATTGGTCAAGTCAAGCTAAGCTGTTCCCACTAGGCTTGATTTGTCCGGAGGTCCAGACAGAAGCTTTGGCTTCGCTGCTGTTATATGTAACCCAAGTACGCTTGAGACGGCTGGAAAATCCGTTTGACGGAGCAGGGTTGTTTTTTTTTTTGTAATTCCCAAAGGACAGTCGATTCAGGGTTAACTCCTGAAACTCGATGCAAGTTGCGGGCCTATCGAATTTTCGAACGAATCAGGCCTGTTTGGGCTTAATTTTGCAGTCCATGTTTCCTAAAACTGTAAAAACGCACACAAACGCCCATAACACACTCCAGAGTGAGTGTACCACAGTAGAATGGAGGTAGTTAAGTTAAAACGAGAATCACAACCAGAAGTAACGTTTGAATGACTTCAAATTTTGCTTTACAAACATTGCGGACAGTGTCTAGGATCCGGAGAAGCGTCACATCACTTCTAATACTGTACCGCCCTATGGAACTTCCAACTCTGTGTTTCATAATATAAATATCGTACCAGTTCTGCTATAGTTTTAACAAGAAAATGCCTCAACGCGTTGGAGAAATAAATAATACATCCCTACAAGCTATGATGACGTGACTGTCCCATCGGAAGCCCAACCTTAATCAACTATACTGCCTTCGATTTCCTGTGGAGTACATCATCGCAAATAGGCGCTTCATTTTATCTAATTGTGCAGAGTGATTTTAGGCGCTGCGTGTTAAAAAAGAAAAAACAATCGAATACAAGAGACAAAGCAACTTTTCAGGATACAAACTCATCGAAAGCTTACCACAAGCCCTGTGCCATGTACTGTCATCACGTTAGAAAGTTGATAGTATTGGAACTTGAGAGGTGGGGATTGGAAATTGGAATACTACAAGAGACAACGATTGACACGCGTCTTGTCGAGCAAATATTGATTGGAAACTGGAGAGGAACAAGCAGATGTATTGTGGTTGCGAGGTGGTTAAAAACATTGGTTTCTAAAACACAATTTTGCTTTGTAAATGCTAACTATGCTCAATCCCTCCCACTAAGTCGATGCAACTATTTTACTATTAATTTTCATGATTATATTTCCTTCATGTTTGCCTATGTCTCGAAGTGACGTCAGTTCGACATGGCAATTTTACGCGTTCACTTGCATTTGTACAGCGCAATTATTAGTTAGTGTAGGCTGTTTTTTATGTGTTTCGCTCGCTGTAGATAGCAACGGCAATAGTGTAATTTTTGTAGAGTGTAGCACAAACCTTTCCTGTATGGCAAATAATAATACGGTAGTGCATTTATTATATACGTACATATGGGTATAGGAACCAAGCATTAAATAACCATATTAGCCTCTATGTTTCTATGTTCTACACTTGCACTGATAATTACGATGAAAGTACATAACCCACATAACAGCTAGATGTTGTTATAGCTCTAAGCCCTTAATTAACTCGGTATTTAGTCAACGACGAGTACACACGAAAGTTTTTTTGTACCCACACACGCTGCTCAGCGTCTGAATGGTCGCTGCTGGTCGTTGCTGTACCTATTTAATCGGTAGAAGAGAGCACGGAATTGTAAATTCCAGTTTACTCCAAATTTAAAGATATAAGAATCTTTACTTGCGCACTTACTGACTTGACAACCAGCATCTTTGGCAGACACGTGGTTGTGTTCATCGAAGTCACAACAGAACATTCGCATGGTAAGTAGTACGTTTGGGACACAAAACACAGTCGTGTGAACAGGTTTATGCATCGGTTCAAGGTACGCAAAATACACGGGTGCCATGGCGAGTGAACTACCTAACTTGCGAGTTTTCGTTATCACGTACTTTGCGCAGCGAGCCACCATTCGAGTTACAAGTAAGTTTGGGATACGCGATCACGATTACGCGCAGCGAACGAGATGACATTCGCTGAGTTATTTACTTGAGCTGTCCGATAAATTGGCAAAACTACTAATATTTACATCCGCCAAGGTTGTTTTTTTTTTTTGTGGAAGTTTGTCTGTTCATCACCAAGATAACTCAAAAAGTTATGAACGGATCATGATGAAGTTTATTGGGAGTATTAGATATGTTAGGAGAGCAGATGATTAACTTTTGGTGAAGATCCGCTCAGCCGTTTCTCCACCTCCTTTTTGGTTACATAACTCAAATCTAATGGACAGATAATAAAATTTGGACAAAATGTTAAGAAGGTAACGAGCAGCAAGTAACTAAATTTTTGTGATGATCTTTTAGTCCGAGTGTTGCTGTTTGTTTTTATGTTCTTTAGTAACATAACCCAAAAAGTTATGAGCGGATCTTCACGAAACATAAGGGAATCGTTAAGAATGATGAAAAGAATGAATTATCAAATTTTAGTGATGATCCATAATTCCGTTTGTGTGTCTGACACATTTGTCTTATGTCAGAATAATGCTCAAATAATTATGGATGGGCCTCTATCAAATTTGTAGCACTTATTGGAAATGTTAACTCGTTTGTGTTTGACTAGCTGCTTGTCGTATTGTTTCTCAAAAATAACTTTAAAAAGATCTAGACGGATTAGTAAGAATATTACAGGAATGTTCGGAAGCACACATGACCAACTATTGGTGAGGATTAAAAGATATCCGGGTTTCAACACTAATTTTATCTTTTCGTTAACAGTGCCTAACTTGGCGAAGGTACGCGTTTCCAGAGGGCCTTAGTTATTAGAAAAATGGTACGATAAACTATGCAGTAATATTTTTTATGAGTGGGAATTGAACTACATACAAAGAAATTACGCGAAGAACTCCGTGGCGGAGCAAAGTTGTGACAGAAGGTGCCAGTGTGCTTATCTATTCTTATTCTTCTTACCTATTAATATACCGTATAACGTAGAGGTCGGACTGTGTCTCATTATGAAAGTGTGGAAAATATATAGCCTTTATCGCAAATTATTTTATATACAACCCGAATGACAGTCGGTACGCTATAAGTATTACTTTTGTATAGAAGTGTATGTATGTACTGCGTAGAGTTCGCATGCGGTGTCGAGAGTCCCACATATTTACTGTACCAAGTGTGTCGTCGCCTGTAGCCTATGGACGTGTACATTTGATACACATAATCTAATCAGTTGTGTCACATGCAACCAAAAAGGCGTGCATGCAATGCATATTTTTATCTTGATATAAACATACACAAAAGCTTCTTGTTTTAAATAACCTTTTTGAGCTACTAAGAATCCAACTTGTATTATTTTCTCTCAGCTTCTTAAGAGCTAACATTTACTGGGACTACAGTTATTATTATAAATACAGTTTGGTTTTACCACCGTACCAACTCAGAGAGAGCAATCCCAACTAGTTAATTCAATCTTCTGCCAAGAAGAAAGATTTTGTACTGGCATATATCCGGAAAATCTTCATCGCCCAATAGGCAACTTCTGACAGAAGAAAGGCGGGAGAACACTCCCCTAATTTTGCATTTGATTGGTAAAAGATTTACTAGAGCTGCGAGTACCACGGCCTCCTCACGCCGAATTCTCAGTGTTTTATATCTCGGCTTTTCTGCTAGAAGGTCACCGATTGTATGCAAACTCAATCGAGTACTATGGGTCTCAGGGGGTCAGCGCGCTACGGACTGAAAACAAGTGTCAACAGCTCCCCTACCCGAAGGGCACGTCTGCAGTAAATTTGCTTAGTCACGCAGCACAGGGACAAGCGACGAAAAAAAGAAGACACTCGTGCGAAGGGTCCCTTTCGTCGCGGCCCTCACACGGGAGCAAGGAGGAGCTCGGATGGGTCGCTTCATCCGGCGGCCAACATCGAGGAGCGGAAGGGGAAATATAGAGAACCTACCTAATAATTCAGGGTGTCTACAAGAGATCCAAAATTAAATTACTATTAAATTACCTTATCAAGCAAGAATTCAAGCACCTTCCATTTGGCAACTAGCACAGTTCAATGGTATGGTGACTAGGTCTAAGCCTCATCACAATCTTATTCGATGTGTAGCTTTGTTTTTGAAAAAAAAACCAGCTACTTTATATCAAGAACCCAAACTAGGTAGATACGGTGACTAGGGACCGAGAGAACATCATACTACCCTTATAGGAACACTCGTCCTATGCCCTGCGGAACCTACAAAGTAAAACATGACCTATCAACGGAGTCCATTTCAATTTTCAAACACTTTTCAAGCACTCTGCTCATTCAGTCAATGTCAATTACTTTCGAGCACAAAAACTCAAGGGTACCTAGTGCCTCCTCCGCAGGGGATGTTACAGCTTGCCGCAGTTCCTGCTGACGAGGTTAGTTCTGTAAAGTTAGGTAGGCTCTCAATACTTCCCCTTCTGTTTCGGAAGGTGGGCCGCTGATCGAGGTGGCCGACCTATTCCCACTAGACTTCAAACTTCTTGTTTTTCGCTTCCTTCCCCTGCGCGGCGTAGCTGAGCGAAAGCGTTCAGCCATGCCCGGGGGTAGGAGATGCTCAACTCGTGACTTTTTCACGTCAGTAGCGCACTGACTAGGTACTTAGAATCTGAGACCTACCGACAGAAAAAAAATCATTGATAATTTGAAAGTAGTAGTAGTAGAAACCTTTACTAGCGCTTCAGTGGCACACTGCCCATATCGCGCCGAACTACTCCTGTGTTTAGCACAGGGTCGTGCGCCACTAGGGCGCTAAATTTATCGCACTTTATTATAAAGTACTAAAAAGAATATCATTATTAATTTTACATATAGTATATGTAATTCACAAAGAAACTGACAGAGCCGTAGTTGACGATAGCATTTATCGTAATGGATTCATCACAGTTTATGATAGAGGTTACATCTGGTAAGAAAAGTCTTGAGGGCATTTCTATTAAATTGGCCGCGAGGATTCAGAAACCATTCCTCCGAGGATGGAGTCGGCATCCCGACCATGTAGGTCCGGATAGCACTCCCTCCGCTCGTCGGCAGTATAGTTCCGAGGCGAAGGAGGCTTGGTATAACCAAGCATGGTCTCTTGTAAACATACACATATGGGTTGGTGCAGTTCTATCAGACGGCTCAAGTTACCTTTGTTGGTCCTGTGGCCTCTTATATTCCATTGTAATATTTTACTCATTTGCTATGTTTCCTGTTCGAGCCTTTTCCTGCCGTGTTGTGGAAGGAGTAGGGGCTGTCACGTGCGGTAATCTCTGTCTGTATTGAGGAGTTGTCGTCCTTCTTCCTGTCTCCATCACTCCAAGCCCTCAGGGTCACCGCAGGTGGAGAGGACCCCGAGTGGTGTCCGGAGGACATGCCGCGGCCCGCGGGCAACGGGGCCCGTCCCCCGGTCCCGTGAGGACGTACGCCGCTCGCTTGAACGATGCTGTCGGTCGGAGTCTCGTCGCGCTCCGGCTACATGTGACGTTGCTCGTCCCGTGTGGGACCGAGACGTCCCACGGAAACCCTGGTGTTTCTTCGGAATCTTAAAAGGTACGAAATTTGTTGTAGGGGAGGATTCGCTGCTCGGAACGCGTTTCCGCGGGAGCGCTTCATCGTTTTTACCAACTGTAAAAGTCTTTGGTCGTACTGATTGTGTTTGTTCCGTAGTAGTTTTCTTTTCCAATCTTTGAGAAGGTCTATCCGGTTCATGTCCGTCCGGTCCGTCCCCTCCCAGAGGCACAGCCACCTGGGCTACGACGCAGCCGGAAGCATGGGAACAGTAAGTCGGAAAAAAGTACAGAGGAACTCATAGCGATAAATTCAAATAATAAGCAATCGCTAGAAATGCATTAAAATTCAGCTAACGAACAACCAAATAATATAGAATATACATAATAAGAAAAAGGCAATGTCAAACTCTCCTGGCTTATTAAAAGATGGGAAGCACAATAAAACACATATTTTGACTATTGATACTTTTATTCAACGGATAAAAAGATCTCACTTATACCTAAATATAAAACGCCTTATGATACAGTATACACATTGAGGCAAAAGCAAGCAGAGGATATAAGGTAAGAAATTACGAACACTATGCAACAATAGTAATATCATCAAGTGGCGATACATTTGTTAGCTTCAGAACATTAATTAGGTAGAGAAAGAGCAAAACGGCGATCGCACTTTATAAAATGTACTTGTGTAACATTGTTTATGAACCTTAGTGTAATATAGTCTCTCATTAACCACTGTTAAGTATAAAAATAATCAACTTTCACGAAAGACGAGAACAGCTAAAATAGTTCTGGGTATTGATGTGCGGTGCAACAAACCGAAGGGGATTCACAAGCGATGGTGGCCACGGTGAAACACAAAGCCAGTATGGAGGAGGTGGATAGAAAATATACCCATGACGTCGCCAGTAATGCTACCATATCTTAATACTAAGATGGACGCAGTGCTGCTCAAGACGCAACATGCGAGTCATCATAATCTAGTATCATTTGCTGCTTGGACAGTCAGCGGTGGAAATCCATCAGCTGTTGCATTAAACTTTGCGCGAGTTGTGTTAGAGACAAGCGGCCGCACCTGCCCAGCTCTGGAGCGATCCAGCTGCAAGACAGTGCTGGACTGCATCGTCACTGCGAGGTGATGGAGGCGATCGAGTCTTGGAACCGGGAGGTGCTGCGTCACTCACCGTATTCACCTGATCTCGGTCCATGTCACTTTCACCTCCTTCCAGACATAAGGGCACATACGAGGACGGCGACTAACGACAGAGGAGGAAGTCACTGAGATGTACAACTCGAATTCGTCTGCCGTGACGAAGCCTGACGACCGCGGTGGCATCCACGGCCTGCTACGCAGGTCGGAGAAGTGGCTAAGGTCGAGGGGAAGGTGTCTTGAAGGATTATTATATCGACCAGTTTAAGTCTCCGTTTCCACAACGGCGATCTAATAAAGGAAGAAAGGACATACCGTAGAGTACGTCGATAGACACGTGGAACCCACGCACGAGGGTGTTCCCACACAAGATCAACGCGCATGGGAGCAGCAAGTCGGGAAAGAAGAGGAAGAGCGTCGGAAAGCAAAATCAGTAAGAGTATGAAAGCGCAAGGAAGCAAAGTGGGCACGACAGACAGGCGTCCCATAGGTTTAACTAATGCCCACAGAGTTCTCCTGGGGTAGCAGCTCCCCATAGCATAGGCGAATCTAACTGGCCTAACCCTATGGCCTATGACTCATCTTATGCCCCTGAGGGATGTTGAATGGTGATATAATAAAAGGAATATCTGAGAAAATTTCGTGGCTCTAAGTTATTCACGAAACAAATTACAAACCAATACACGGTACTATTCTCACAACGCTCGTATTTCAATACTGACATGGTCCAACTAACAACCGCATGGTACACCATTACGTACATAATTACCTACATTCCGTAAGCTTAACGGGAATTTTTCGGCATTACTGACACGCTCAATTTTCCCGTACACTTCACGGAAGACTTCGTACTGCGCAGCCATGATAAAACTTTCAATATTTTCAATGAACAAATCACAAGTGTAAGAGCGAGCTTTATTATAGTTACTACAATATAAAACAAAGTACTCAGTACTACACCAATGATAATCATGAAAAGATTGCTATATAACACATTATATTGGAAAGAGAAAATCGACATGTGAAAAGTTAATAACAATGATAACCGGTACCTATCACAGCGGCAGACAAGTCAGTGTTATGGTACATAGAGCGAACTGCTGCGGCAATGTAACCCAATAAATAGGCTAACAGCACACTTGGTCGTATGCTTGTTCTTTGTACGAAATATATCACCTATCACTTGATAATTTAGCTCCAAAACTTCGAATATATCTACTTCACTTCCCTAATTACATCAGTAATTGGTAAGGTAAGAATTAGCCTTCCTCGTCAACAAACCCAAATGCGTCGGGATGAATTACTACAGTAGCAACATTAACCAGCAATTTCTCTGCATTACAATAAGACATCCAGCAGACCAGGTTTGACTCTACGGCTCACGACTTGTCACGCCTGAGTTGCTCAGAAGCGCGGCCACAATTCCAAGTTCGCCCCACTTGGCTTCAGTATTTAATTACCGACGGTATCTCAAGAAAATTACTTGAATTTGTATTCTCTATACAAGCGCCTTTGTTCCGTTTTCTAGAATCCTGAATGGCGTTTTCAAATTGTTCTATTATTCTTATTAAAGGCGTTTTCAAATGATCTTTTAATTATTCTTATAACAGGCGTTTTCAAATTATCCTTTATTATTCTTATTAAAGGCGTTTTCTAATTATCTTTTATTATTCTTATTCAAGGCGTTTTCAAATTATCCTTTATTATTCTTATTAAAGGCGTTTTCAAATTATCCTTTATTATTCTTATTAAAGGCGTTTTCAAATTATCCTTTATTATTCTTATTCAAGGCGTTTTCAAATTATCTTTTATTATTCTTATTAAAGGCGTTTTCAAGTTATCTTTTATTATTCTTATTAAAGGCGTTTTCAAATCAATTTTTATTACTTTAGAACCAATCAGCGCTCGCAGTGTTGGCCACTGCGGTGGTGAGTGTCCCCTCTTCAGGTGGGAATTGCTAAGTCGTGTGCTGGAAGGTCCCGCGTGCTCACAATGAGGGCTCCATAGTCTCTATTTGGGAACAAATTGGTGGCATCACATTGGCAGTGTGATGGCAGACTTTAGGACTGCACAGCAGCGATGGCCAGACACGCTGCAGTATATTTAATATACACGTAGTACTTTGTGAACTAGGCAACATTCTGAATGAAATCGAGTGGCTTAGAGAAGCGCAACTGTCTGGTGGACAACTGACGGCTCGAGGGGAAGTAATAAGTGTAAGTACATAGCAATCGATACTCAAGTCTTGAGTAGAAGAGGTAGTGGTTACTGAAGTCTTGAGTACCTAGGTAGTAGCAGAAGTAGGTTACTGACGTCTTGAGTAGCAGTAGTGGTGGTAGTTACTACCTACCGTCTGCACTATTAGTTACGAAGAACAAAGCATACGTTGCCTGGTAAAGTAAAAAGGTTTTGGCAAGTTGATACAACAGAAGTTAGCAACAAGTGCTAGGTAGTACTAGTTAAGTTGAGCTAGAAGATAACAGAATATTGTGACCAGAAGCTAGAGCTGAGGGAAGACATTCAAAAGAGAGCAGTTAGATCATTACCACACAGCCACACACACACACTCACACACGGAAATAAGTGTGGCGTTAACCACACAGAGAGCTTTGATCGATATATACCGTACGTACTCGCTTACAGCCAAGTGTAGAGTTGGAAATTTGGGGGGGGGGAGCAGAAGACGGACTGGGGAACTGGCTGGATACAGGAGTCGGAGAAAATGGGCCTATTTTGTTTAGAGAGGAGTCGGAGTCGCTCATATTCAGAGTTCAAGCAACAGATCGGCAACAGAGGAGTCGGAGTCGAACTTGAACCATCCGACTCCACAACCCTGCTTACGACAGTGGATCATTACTTTTCTACTACTTGTTTAAGCCTCCCTACACACAACAAAAGTTACTCAAGAGAGGAAAAGCAGGGAAAATGTAGTGGGTCGATAGAAACGTAGAAGCCATGGACGAGAGTGGATCAACGCGCATGGGAACAGCACGTCAGAAAAGAAGAGAAAAAACAGAAGAAAACAACATCAGCAGGAGTATGAAACGGAAAGAAGCAAAGTGGGCACGGAAGATAAGCGTTTCGTAAGCCTAGCAAATGGCTAAAGTAACCTCGGGTCGCTGCCCCTCCTAAGATGGGCGAACCTAGCTAATCTAACCTTATGGCCCATCCTATGCCCACTGTGGGGTTACGACAGTGGAAGTATTCAAGTTACGGACACAGCATAACCCCAGAAGCGGGTTGCTGTCACTACCCAAAGAGACGGCGCTACACAAGCGGCACCTACCGCAGGCACTACAATCGTGACGCGACCGCAACCCGAAAAAAGCTCTAACGACCCCCAGGAGCCGCTTACAGCGACCCCAGTTCGGGTTACAGACAGTCAGTGTGACGGCGGGCGAGCTGACTACAACACGCCTCAGTAGTGAGGAGGGGGCTGCATCGCTCCCGGCACGGTACGCGGTCTATTACAAGGTATTTCTTAGGCTCGTTGAGTCGTGGCAGAAGGAAGGTCTGCTGCTACTCCTGCTGTTCCGAAGCAGTTGTTCCACAGCCAAAAATTTTATTAGCAGTTCAAACCCAACCAAATTATTTACTGTTTACATGAAGAGTTTAGTACGTATCATTACGTAATTCAGCCATGGCTAACTAATAGCAAATAATTTGGCCGAAATCGAACTGCTAATGCAGAGTGAAAGTTATGGCTGTGGAACATTGTTAATATTATTATTACACTCAGGAGTTCAAGTCTCCGTTTCCACAACAAAGGCGATATCACAGAGGAATAAAGAAGGGACATATAGTATGATGATAGACACGTAGATCCCATGCACGAGGATGTTTCCACACAGGATCAACGTGCATGGGAACAACAAATCGGGAAAGAAGAGGAAGAACAGATGGAAGAAAGATCAGAAGGAGTACAAGATGGAAAGGAAGCAAAGTGGGCACGAGAGACAGACGTCCCGAAGGGTTACCCTGGGGGCGCTGTGACTGTGGAACAACTATTTCGGAAGGGAGGGAGTATTATGTTAGTTGAGAATAGGTTAAGCAAGGTTCAGTTCAGATGGAACAGTTGCCTCACCTAATTTGTTGGCACACATAACGATCTCAGGCGTGCTAAATATGCTACGCCGGCAACCCTCAACCTCAGATAAAGATCATCGCGACAGCACCAATTCCAAGGCTGTGCCCCATTTCCCTCAGGCTGTGCAGCTTCGCTACATCCCTTGCAACATTTGGTGGCGCCCCAAAAAACTAAATTTGGAGCTACAGCTTCTGCGGCGACCTAACTGTTTGTCGGGATGGGTCCTGTATCTCCTACTGTACGGCCACAGGTAGAAGAATTTATGATCGGCTAGCGAGGAGCAACGCCTCCGTGAGAGGAAGACGCCGCACGGCACGCGCCCCGACGAAACTCATGCTGGGACCAGATGCACCCAACCACACTTTGCAACATTAGGCTAAACGTATTTGTCTTTTTCAAGAGTTAAATAAAGACTAAGAATCAGTGGGATAGGTGTATCAAAACCTCCAGAAAATACATGGAATACGCAGAAGTATAATAATTAACTTATGGGACGCAGATGAACTTACAAACTACTAACAAGCGAAACATACTTATCGTCATAAATGCCTACAAACACAACAGGCACATAGATATTTTTGGGTCTAATAATTGCACTCCTACCACTCGATAGGTTATCCTAAGACGGTAAGGAAGACTACAATTGAACTAATGTTAAATAGTTAGATTTTTATAAGGGACATCCCAAGAAACGAACACACAGAGATGGAGTAAATCCTAATATCATCAATAAAAAGAATGAACAGGAGTTCTCACGGACACCAACAGACCGCAGCATAGCACACTGTGCCCTCAGCCCAAACAAACATTTCCCAGTGAGCCAAAAGTATATTTAATATGTTGCAGACATACTGTTAAGATCAGCACAAAAGCAATGGCTGTAAGAGGGAACACATAGAGGATTTCATACTTACACTCACGCGCTTCCCCAAGGTAAGAAATATCCAGTCTCCAACTGAAGCCACTAAACCCACGCAGTGCGCTGTATTCCTAAGCCTACTAGTTGGAAGGACTCTACGTGAGTAGGGGCGATGTGGGAAGCGGTGCTGCGTAGCAACAATAACAGCAGACGGCAATAACTAGAGCAGACTAACTTTAACAACAACGGCCTTACTGAAATTATTTATATTACGATCATTACTACAATGAGAGATATCAGCAAAGTTCTACACGAGTAACGTTTATTGTACAAAGTTCAGCAGCAACGGCTGATAAGGCACTGCATCAGGCAAACACATTGCTCAGCGGACTTGCAGCTAATTGTATGGGGGTGCCCAGGAGCGACTTTCTTTGGGGTTATCAGTATAGCGCCAACTCAACTGATTCGATTAAGATGTCGTGACTATAACTGTAAGTGTGTGAATACTTGGCACGATATTCAAACACTTCCAAGAGTAGTCACGTAATCGACCTCTTGAGTTGGCTCTGCGGAGAAAGCGCTGATTCCCGTCGCACTCGTGAACCTGCCTTTATGATACAGAGACGGTTGGGCTTCGATACAAAATGAACTTGGCTGCAAAAAAGGGTTAACAAAAAGGGTCTCGCTAACATTCGTTTCAGTAGAGCGCACAACACATATAAGCAAAAGCAACATACTCCCTAACATGTCAGACAATATGGTACAGCGTCGAGTATAATTCCCGGCCTAACGCTACATAACTGCAACACAACACGAGCAGCGCGATGCTCTGGAGATTCACTAGGCAGGTACGGAGGTCATCAGGGGCTTCGTTCGAAAGGGTGAGCTACAGCGAGGCACCTACAACACAAAGCTTGTTCATTGGGTGGGACGTGTCACGGAAGGGGCCTGTGTCCCCCCTTGATCACGTCACAACATACGTCACCATGCATGTCGGGGCTGCCCACGTCTGTAACGTTGATACCAAGGAAGACCGCAAGTAACGTTCTTGCGTCACTTCTAACACTATTATTGCAAAGCAGACATTGCGCCTTCATTCAAACTACAATCTTTGTCAACTAGAGACAGAAAACAAGGACATGTCCATAGAAGCGAGGAACCTAAGCACGAAGATGTTCCCACACTGGATCAATGTGCGTGGGAACAGCAAGTAAGGAAAGAGAAGGAACAAATAAACGAGTGTTCAGCACGAGCGTGGAAATAGAAGGCAGCAAAGTCGGCACAAAAAAAGATAGCGTGAAAATCTAACTAGGGCTTAGGTTTGATTGGTCTAATTACAGAGAGATTCACATTAAGGTAAAAAATCTAAGAAAATTTCTAATTAGAATTCACAACTATGGTACATATATCTGTCGAGCCATTAGAAAGTTAAAACTTTCTGGGTAACCTGTGAGGTCCCTGGGTGCGCCACTCACCTATAACATAGGGTGGGATAAGCTGACCCTCTGGCCATTGCTCATACCAGCTCCCTGAGGGGGTTCGGCGCAAGTCTCCATGGAGAACAAACGCTACAGCGGGGGCGACACCCGCATCAGTCGTGCCTGGAGACTTTGCAACAGCTCACTAGAGCTGAGGAGTCGGCTCCATCGAATCGGACTCCGACTCTCGAGTGCTGCCAGTTTCAGGCTCAAATTCCTGGCCCATCTAAATAGTCCACTGCTACTGACACCGACTCCGACAGCGCTGCTAGTCATTCATATACTTTCTTACGCAGCAAGCTTGAAATTTGTAGCTTCACCCAGGGACTAGGCTGCTGAAATTCTAACACATAAGCTTGCTAGAGTCAAACCAGCGTAAGTAGTCCGATGGGCGTGGCTAAGAACGCAAAGAAACTTTGCTAAATCTCACTTAAGCGCGTGGCATAACTTGTTTCAATCAATAAAATTATATTATATATGAATATTCAAAGTGCATTAGTGAATAGATTAAATTTGGTACTGCTGCGTTCAATCCAGCCCCGCCCCTAAAGGACTGCTTACGCTGGTCTGACTATAGTGCAAGAGAGACGATATCTTTACTTCTCCCGAGTCACTTTGGCACAACAATGAGATTCATGCATTGTAACTAGTAAATTTTTTAAAGTTCCGGAAACAGCTTTTTATAAAAGCACCCTAGCTTTCAGCATTTTATATATAGCTAATCTTAGTTACAGCAATAAAAATAATTTTATCATTTAATTATAAAAATGTACATACACACGTAGCAGGCGCTTTAATAACGATAACTAATCTTACAACAGATCCGCACTTTAAATTTAACATTATTTTTAAAAGCAAATGGAAAACTTCACGGCGCTCGTAAAATAGCGCTGCATATACAGTACCTCAGACACACACACATGGTAAAGTCGCCTCCACCACACAACTCAGCTGGGAAACTCACATGCACTGGTTCGTACAGCAGATAAATTCCATGAAGGGCCAGAAGAGTAAACGGCTTCAATCGACCACAACTGCCTGAGCAATGGCGTCCACATTTGGAACGCTCTTTACAACGGCCCCCCCCCCCACCATCACAATTGTTCAGTAGCATAATGTCTCCCAAGTGAACTATGAACGGGAGAGAAATGCTGACGCCGCTTTGCCGCAAAGCTAGACTTCCTTCCTGTCTTAGGAATAGAACGCCCAACACCAAGGCAATGAGCGAAACAGCAATCTTCACCACTTGACCACTGGGCTGGGTATTAACAGGAGTAACTTTTTTAATTCTATCTATTCTATACATTCCTCGCGTGGTACGACTAATGAGAACTTCGAGTAGCAAACAAGCGAATTATACTATAATTTAAATTCCATTGGAAGGTTCAACATTTTAGCTTTACACAACACACGGCTGGGTATTAACGTGTCAGACACGGACTGTTAATATTTTCTTGACTCATTTATTTTCCAAATTTTGTTCAAGGAATGATTTGAGTGACAGACTGCAATAGTAGTAGCGACGCCACTAAAGTATATATTATTACCATATTGAATAGTTTAAGCCTCTGATTTCACAACAATGGCGATTTAACAGAGGGAGACACCAGGGACATACAGTACTATAGGCCTATCGATAGAAACGGGGAACCCATGCACGAAGATGTTCCCGCACAGGATCAACGCGCATGGGAACAGCAAGTCGGGTAAGAACAGAAGAAAGTAAGATCAGTATTATTATATATTTTGTTTAACCTCCGTAGCCGCAACTCAGGCGTTTCAACAGAGAAACTACTTGTGCAGTATTCAAATACCGCATATTGGGTAGGTGTGGTGGCCACGTGCGCTACTACGGGCAGGGAAACAAGGCGCAAAGTATAGTAGGAGACACTCAAGTGGTCGGCCCCTTTTGTGTCCTTCCACACGAGAGAGACTAGAGATGTCCCGCGTACCAGGTCGGCTACCTCGGTCGACAGCCCACCTCCCGGGACAGAAAGAGGAAAGTAGAGAACCTACCTAACATTACAAAACTAACCTCGTCAGCAGAAACTGCGGCAAGCTGCAACACTTCCTGCGGATAAGGCACTCGGGACCCTTGGGTGCGTGATGCCCAAATATATTGTGGCAGGGATAGGGCCCGCCAGAATATACCTCTGAGGGCAGTAAGATCAGTATGAGAATGGAATCGGAAGGAAGCAACGTGGGCACGAAACACAGACGTCCCCGAGGCTTAGCTAGGGTCTAAGGTAACCTACAGTGTCCTCTGGGGCGCAGCTCCCCATAACACAGGACGGGTGATCCTAACTAACCACTAGATTAGATAACTGAGAACGACCGACTGTGGGGCCCACCGCCAGGAAGGAGTCGAGGTGCAGCGAATTGCACCAAGATAGATCACAAGCATTGGCAAATAATCGACTGGCACAAGATGCCAAGTTTGGCGAAATGGAATCCAAATAAATTTTCATAAAGTGGTAGTAACTGTACACACGTAGAGACATGTATGGCTAGGCTAAAGTTAGGACCGTGTAGTAGGGAACTAGGCAAGTACTACAGTTCCCCTTATAGTGGACCTCATGTGTATCCAAACGAACTGAAACACCAATCTAGTTAAAAATACACGGTGATAAACGTAACAACCTCAGACATGTCGCTTGTCGAGTAAAATTAATATTAATTGCGCACGTGATAGGCGATAGGGCCGAGACGCAGCACAATTTATCAAAGCTAGCTGGAAATACGGCAATCTCGCGGCAGGTGGACAAGTCATTATTGTGGAAATCAACAGCGCTGGAAATAGCTACATTTCCCACCTATACCCAATCAGAAATTTACAGGCATTTATCCGATGTTATCGGATACCCGTCACTAATTACTCACAGGCAGCCAATAAATTTCCGATTAGGAAATAAGGCTGACACTACGGTGGTTACTAAGGTGTGCAGCATTTGTATAAAGGAAAGCGGAAATGCTCCAGGCCCGATAGGTACCGCCAGACCCGGCTACTTTCAAAGAGAAGGTACGACATCAGAACGTAAAGTTAACGGGATACAACATATAATAACAAGCGTTGTGGAAGCAAAAGGAAGGAGAACTTCAGCTTCAACTCCTAGCAGGTGTTCGACTCGTAACTTTATGCACTAAAATGCCGGCGACTGCAGCTCTGCGACCCTGAATTAACAAGCCCACAACTAACAGGCCATTAGGCTACAACAACACTTAATTCTACTGCATTTTATCTTGCTGTAGCCAAGATGAGGAACTTGCCAGCACCTCCTCGCATGTAATTCACTAATTCTTATATAATCAACTTACTAATTCCTTTCTTACAAGATATACTTGCTTATCTAGCAACATCATGTGAACTAAGTTTACAAAAAGCGTACAAAAATAGCGGGTCAAGTCAAAATCCAAGACGCATGTACATAATAAATACTCGGCATTGAGAATCACGCCAGGACTTTGATTTCTTAGCTTCTCTGAAGTGACGGCGCGCTCAGACTACGGGACCAGGTGTTTGTGTGGCTGTGTGTCCGCCTTGCGGTAGTGTATCATTTTAAACTTATCGACGCGTATCACCAGCTTTAGCCTTATAGCCCCTATATAGAACATTTAGGGAGTGTAATGTGCAGACAGCATATGAAATGATATGATATAGGTCAATAGGTCAAGTCGGACTGGAAAGCTATTTCCGACAATAGACTACATCAAGCTTGAGGGTGAGCTCTTCGCTAATGATTCCCAAGGCTAATGCAGTATATGTAAATAAGATGTTTCTACGTAACATCGGCACCACAAGCAGACCCAAACTGCTCAGGGCGGCGCAAGGAAGGCATGTATTAACACCACACATCGGAGGGAGAGGAGGCACCCTTAGTTATGACAAGTTTTAGGTCATTTTGGTGAGGTAAAATTCATTAAGTGTTACTCACAGATGACCTTCACCATACATGGATGAGTCTGCGTTTCCCGCAGAAACCCACATTCCCCACAGCAGCATTAACAGCTTGCTCTTTGGCTGAGGTCCCATAATTAATTAGTACACTTCACTGAAGTTTCATCTCTGAGCCACAGGATCTATTTGGTATACAGAGCAAATCGTGCCAAGTGTAGCATAGTTAGCGTTCTTGATCAAAGCGTTTAGGACACACAGATGATAACTTTGAACACTCATAACTTGTGAACTAACTTACAAGCAGTTGTTGAACGTTCAGTGAACTCTGTATGCTTCTTCCAAAGAACGGTTACTTGGAGTTAAACGTTTTTCTAAAGGGAAGAAATGCGAGAAGATAAATTCCAGAATAGTAGTGGAGTTTGTTCCAATCTTATTTCCTTATAGTAGTTATTACATTTCATGACTTGCAGTTTACATGCAACATTTTTTCAAGTTTTAAATATTTATATAAGGTAGTTTAATAAATATATTTTCACCATTTCTTCCGAACCACTTTCTTACCAGCAGAATGCATAGCCTGCAGATTGGTAATTCAGAAGGCTATTTTAAAATATATTACAAATATTCTAAAAACTAGCGCAAAGCGCCGCTAGGTTCGACGCAAACCCACTAATTTTTCAGTCTAGCGCTAGTGCCAGTTTATTCTAGAAGCGCACATAGCGACGTTCCTTTACGTTTGGTCACTGTATAAACGAGGCCTTTGGAATCAAGAGTCACTGCCAACGTTTCTGAATATTGCACTAAAACACGTGTATCTCAGGATGTTATAGAAGTATCTTTTTTTAATGCTGTGGAGCATTTCAGCTACCTAACCCGATCTGTCAGAAATGCTAAGAGTATCACTGTAATTATGAGTAAACAAGTACGGCGCTGGGAAACAGTGGCTATTACACAGTACCTGAACCCTGGCATAGCTAGGATACTTCACACACAGATACGTAACTAACCAACTGCTCGCGAAATAAGTTTAAGGATTTTACAGAGAGTGGGAAAAAAGATTCAACATAGAGAAAGGAATATTGATTCCAACGGCCTCATATAGCTTGCACGACGACCTAATGGGAAGAACCTGCGATAAGCTTATTGCTTTGGCATAGTGACGGCACCACACACTGGACTGCCACACTTATAGTGGGTACCTAGGGAGTACAAAATGATAATTTGCATTGGGTGTCCCACTGGGAACTGGAAGAGCAGGCGACAGCAACATTATATTGTGAGAGGGACAAACACAATTCAACAGCTGCGCTAAATAAAAAAAAAAATGAGAGCCTACTGAAGACCGAGCAATAAGAGCACTATGTAAATTTTCTCACAGCAATGAGAAGTGTTACAAGTTTTTCTTGCAGGAATGGAAGCGCAAAAGTATTTCCAATAAAACAAATGACGTTCGAAAGTTTGATAGAAAGAAAACTTAAGATTCCACTAATTAGGCTATACAAATTGCTTGAAAAAATTGTTGAAATAAAAGCCACCTTAGGCAAAGCGAGAGTATTCCAAAGTCCGAGTATATGAAAAGCGTGTACTAAGCAAGAGTCCGTGCGTGCGTACTTAGGGCTAGAGACTTACCCTTGGCGGCCGGTGGCTACCAGAGTGGGGCACTGCACAGCCCCGGGCGAGCTGGTTACTTGGTCGGTGGCTTACGTCTCAGTTTCCGCACCGTGAGGGAAGGACAAGAGACCTATAGCATGTCGAAAGAACCGTGGAACCCAAGCATGAGGGCGTTGTCACACTAGACCAATGCGCAAGGGTACACAAGCCGGAAAAGAAGCTAGTAATAGGGAGCAATCGGATTACTCGCGCTTCGCTCTGAACGAATATAGGAGCGCACTACGTCTGGTGGCGATATACAGTGCCGGCAAAAAAATCTTTACACTTTAATGGCAATAAAAAACTTTACATGAGAAATATGATTTAGCATTTCGTTTGCCCTACCCGACATAATGAAGCAAGATGTTAGTGATGATGCATTCCCTCCGCCCACTCATAGCGAAAGTCCATTACCCAGCCAACCCTCAGCGACGGTTGTGTGCTGCTGCAGTGAGGTTGATAGTGGGTCGCTCTTGCCGACGTGTTATTTTTTCCTTCTTATAAGATTGCAGTCATATAACTTTACAACTGCGGCACACAATGGGTCAAAAAATGCTTTCAATGAAGGAGAAAAATCCTTGCGTTACCTATGCTAGAAAAGGGAGACTCTGTGATTGCTGTAACCAAAGATCTGGGGATATCAAGAGAGATTATCTATCAGCAGAAGCGGTCGGGGACGATACCACAGAAGTCAGGCTCTGGCACACCTAAGAAAACTACACTGAGAACAAATAAGCTTCTGAAGCGTGAGATTATCCCAAACCATGCTTTAACTGCCATTGAACTCAAAAACAAGCACCCTGAGCTCCTCCAGAACGTCGCAGCAAGGACAATTCACGATCGCCTGCAGCAGGATCTGGGTCTTTCAGGTCGGCGTGACGGAAAGAAACCCATGTTCTTCACGTTTCAGGCTCCCTTTTCTATCATACTTGACGCAAGGGTTTACTCCTTCACTTGAAGCATTTTTTTAACCTATTGTGTGCAGTAAGTGTAAAGTTATATGACTTCAAACTTATAAGTAAAAATAACACGTCGGCAAGAGCGACCCACTATCAACCTCACTGCAGCAGCACACAACCCTCGCGGGGGGTTGGCTGGGTGATGGAGGTTTGCTATGAGTGGGCGGATGGAATGCATCATCACTAACATCTTCTCGCTTTATTATGTCAGGTAGGATAAACTCACCTTTCTAGTGTCAATTTTTTTCTTGCCAGTGAAGTGTAAAGATTTTTTTGCCGGCACTGTACTCCTCATAACATGGGATGGGTGAAGCTGTAGCCTGTCCTATGCCCTCCCCCCTGAGGGACGACATCGCTCGTAACACTATCAGTAACCATCCTCTAGTCCACGCAAGAATTACAACTTTCCGGGGTGGAGCTGAGCAGCCGCGGCTTCACGTAGTACCCCCGAGCCGTCACTGGAGGTAATAAAACTGATACAAAAAAATACAATGAGACGAGGCAACACGTCTCTGCATGAGGTGGGTACGAGGGACGACACATAAATGCCCAGCAGCAGGTAACTCGTTTGTGTCTTCCTGTACCTCTTATTAATGGAATTATAGTGAGGGCTCATCCGCAATCATCGAGAGTAGAATGGGGCCCATAGCGAATTCATCTGATGACTTCTAGCTATTACAAAAGCAGGAATAGCAATGATGTTTATAGTTTCAACGCGCTTCCCTCAAGTTGACTGCGCAAGAACTGCAACGAATTCTCGAATAGTTCAGATATTAGAACATGATCTGATCTGACATGCAATTGACTCAACTAAATTACAACGAACGTAAGCAACGCTTGCATTGAAGAAAAGACGTCCTTAAGGACTCACTCAGACTAAATAGAGTCCTTCTCTTGGACGAGGTTCCCTAGTAACTTAAGTCGTATAATGCGTCCGTTTTCCTTAAGGCAAATATTGAGAGGAATATGATGGGCGTTAGCATCGTCACAAGACGCTGCCTGTGGGGAAACTAAAGTGGCAACGACGACAGGGTAGAGCAGCGTGCTCTTGATACCGCGCCTGGGAGGGGCAGGTGGCAAGGCATGCCAGAGCACTCATTGAGATCTGCAGCACTTGGTGCACACCCCGCGACTAGGATGATGACCAACGCCGCTTGTATTCAGACACTAGCAGCAGTTACAGCAGTCGCGGCGGCGTCTAGTTTCAAGCCTCGGACCAGCCCGTTGACGTGAAGGAACTGCCGAAAAAATATGCATCATAGATTATATTATAGCATACTATACTATTATTGAAGTACTCTCAGTAGCACCACAATAAGAAAAAAAACTTAAGAAGCACAGTAAAATAGTCTTAATAGGTTTTCATTAACTTCAAAGAGGATCCCAACTCACAATAATATTTCAATATATCTTACGATTAACGCATAAGAACCGCATGCTGTCCAAAAGCAGGAGTTGAGCCATGAACCTCTATATTGTTTCTCGCACAGAAATTACAGACACACGAATTACAGGTTAAATCTAATAAAAAATGAGTGCCCACGGAAACCCATATTATATCGTGTAACACATGCGACCTACATCCTGTCGCATAGCACATATGATGCACATGCTGCAGCATGGTACATGCAACAACATGTAGTTAGCGTACAATTAGGCCTCCGCCCCGAACAGACTACTGCTCTGGGAGGGGCGTACAGACACACCACACTGTTGGCTAGACAATTCTGCTTTCAAGTCGTCGCGGCGAACTGTAATGACATAGGGAGGTGTCGCACCTCGCTTATTTGAATAATTTTTCTTCATCAGATTCTTCGCTTTCACAGCAACAGCGCTAACTTTACATGTATGAGCATTTCAGCACACCCTTCCCCCTCCCCGTAATGGCGTGGGACAACTACAGGTATTCCTCCATATAACTCCCTCCTTAAGTTTCATGCAGTTCATTATTGCTTATTCGAATTCAAAATTTTTACTCGCAGGTACTCGATCTATGTAAGTGCTTTTGATTTGAAAGTCCATATTGGCCGGCCCAGTGAATACGTGGAGCTGAAAATGTTGAACTAATAAAGATGCACAAAACAAGGAGGTCCATATCGAGATCGACCTGCATTTCTAATATGCCGTAGAGCAACGTTACCTGCAACACAGTCACCAGGAGGATGAGAATGCCGGAGATGATGAAAGGGATGTCGACGAGATCCATGAAGATGGCCTCAATAAACGATCCCAAGGCCCCCACAATGGCTGGAATGGATTCTAGGATCACGTAGCCAGAAACCTGCGGACGGCAATAATGGTTAGTTAGCTCTGGAGGGGAGACAGCCGCAGGAAAGAGGAGGGCCTCAACTCGCGTCAGGAGTGGCAGAGTCACAGCGGGAAATTTTTTGTGGCCAGGAGTAGGGGTCCAACATTCGCTTGCTACAGAAGTTGGGAAATTGGAGTCGCAGTTTACGTGAATGTGCCAATTTTCTCAAGAATTAGGGCGGGAGGTTTCTCAAGTTCAAGGAGTCGGAGTCAGACACTGGCTGGACGCAGGAGACAAAATTGTTTCAACACACTCCGTATCCGCGGCCTAACCCAGCTCATGATCGGCCTAGCACTTCACAACAAGTGAGCTGTAGTCATAATACTTGAGCTAAGATGTTGCATGAAGAAATTAGTTCTTAGTTTGTGGTACCGCACTTCATTGCAAATTTACAACTTCCTTTGGTTCTCTATGAGAGGATTTCAAGTTAGATACAAGCACCTTGATATCCTCTTGTCATATAATACTGCAATGATACACATAATACTAGGATGCCCCAAAAATTCGTAAACACATGCAAAGAATTGAAACTTTACTGAACAAAGAATAATAATAATAAAAAAAATATTCCTCAAAATAAAGACAACCATTTTCTGACTTTTTGAAATCTGATGAAGCACAGTCAGGACTGTAAGGTGGATGTGGCAAAACATCAACGTCGTCCAGCTCTTCAAACTTGTCTTTGGTCTTCATCTTGGTGGTGGGTGGCTTAGCGTTGTGCTGCTGCATCAAAGCGCGTATTCGGTTGATCAGAGCCGGGTACTTTTGTTTCTACTTTTCCTGTACTGAAAATTTAAAAAAATGCAATTTTCCCCAAGTGTTTACGAACTTTTGGGACAATGTAATATTATAGAAGGATGGGTTACTAGCGCCGCAGACATTACGTCCGCCTCCAGCAGAAAACACAATATTAAGACATTCTCAGCTTTTACACAGTCAGTGGCTCAGTTGAGGGCCGAGTATAAATACTCCACAATCATAAATCTAAGGTCCATCCGGGGTCATGGGCCCCATCAATTTCACATTCCTGCCACTAAAATATGATGGCGCAGCATCCGCGCTGCTCCCCCATTCATCTCAATAAACCTTCGAGTTTACAGCTTCTCGTACACCGCTCCAGGAATTTCTTAATCATTTTCATATCAAGGTTTCTTTAGGGCAATTCAGGGAGGATTTCTACCAGCATCATCGCACGTGTCCTCTCCCTGAGGGTATGGAAAACAACTCCTTCAGACTTCCGTATAGCTGGGGCACTCAGCCAAGAAATGGCGTACCGTCAGCGGCACCAGACAGTCGTCACAATAGGATTAAGGGCGGCGTTCCATCAAGTATTGATGGGTCAACCGAGTGTGACCAATGCGCAGGCGGCACAGTAGCTACCACCTCAAAGCAACGATAGCTGCACCTCGCCCATTCTTGTACTCCCGGCTTTCTCATTTTTGATTTGTTATTGTAGTAGTAGTAGTAGTAGAGATTTTACTAGCGCTTCAGTGGCACACTGCCTATATCGCGCCGAACTATTCCTGTGTTTAGCCACAGGCTCGTGCGCCGCTAGGGCGCGAAGTATGTCTCATTTTACATTAACAGGAAGTATTAAGGAGGGGATTATTATTAATTTTTCATAAAGTATATGTATTTAGCAAACAAGGGGATAATGCCAAAGTTGGTGGTGGTATCTATTGTGATGGGTGCATCACAGTTTATTATATTATTTGATATTGTTAGCGTCATTCAACCGTTGCTGGCACAGCGCTCTGATGGATTTCTTTCAGTAATAGAAATCTCGGCTTGGTACAGCAGGGCTTCCTCCCTCTCTTGGGGCACCTGCTACCTCTCAAGCTTCGCCATCAGCCCTCTCATTTCCAGCAACACAGACATGACCGGGGACAAAGCAAAGCTGCAGCTGCTTCGGTCCCTCGGCCAGGGCCGTCAATCTTCTAAAGATATCGTACACCACAGAATGATTACTGTTGTAGTTCTGCAGCACCTCCTATAAGTTCTGGGAATCGGTGAATATAACGAAATTGTTATGGTCAAGCATCTCGACAATGTTCAAAACTTCAAAGAAATCTCAGTAGTAGAACAAAGTTTTACCAGCGCATCAGGGACACAATGTCTATATCGCGCTGAACTATTCCTGTGGTTTAATACAGGCTCGTGCGCCACTAGGTCTCGAAGTACTCAAGGAAATCTTAGAGTTCCGCTGAATAGGCCGACGTTCGAGGCCGCAGCTTTCTGCTGAGTACCACATCGCCAGACACAGCAGCAGCAGCACAGACACTCACTAACTCTCCTATCCTAGAGCTGTCAGTGTAAATCTTCCTGCAGTCTGCGTGCATTTCCAGCACATGATTCAGGAACGTTCGCTTGGCATAGCTTGCTGCCACCAATGATTTATTGGGTAACCCACAGCAGCAGCAGCAAAAGGTGTTGATGGGAACACGCCACGTTGGGGTGTGCTCTACTACGTAGCTACTACATGCAGGATAGTCATGGGAGTCATGGGAATGAAGTCCATACGTTTCAGGAGCTCCGCATAAGTAGTGGAGGAGGGCAGATATTATGGGAAGTCCCCTTGTCGGTTGAGCAGGCCACAAAGGGCTCCGTGAGTTAGATTTTTCTCCAAGCGTGCGAGGTACTGCAGGTACAGGTACTGCGACATATTTATCCGCGTGATTTCGTGATCGCGCGTTTATTCGGGTCCGCACTTTCTCCACAGCGCCAAAATTTGAAATGTCTTCAGAACGACACTTTAAAAAATGACCTTATTCTGTCGTGTTTGGAAAGCTGCCCGCCACAGCATAACAGCAGCTCACTACAAATATCCAACATTTGGCCCTTATTAAGAAATAGAACATAAAGAATAAATATTGTCTTTATAGCAGTTCATCAAAGAAATTAGTCAACTTGTAACTAGAACTTATAATTTTACTCGTGATTTGAAGAAGGCGCGCATTGACGACGGCGTTAATCTTGGAACGTAGAGTGCGCAGTCGTGGAGGAATACCTGTACACATAGCTACACAGAACAGATTCTGTTAGTAGGTAGGGGTGCGGATTATTGAGGCACACGAGTCAGGGTCAAACTAGAACCATCCGGCTCAGCAACCTTTTTAATGGGTAAAGTAAGGTTGTCGTATGAAGTTTTAACTTACAAAGTATTATAATTATTATATTTAGAAGTTTACGTCTCAGCTTCCACAACAGAGGCGATATCACAGAGAAGGAAAAAAAGAGACATATGACGGCCCTAGAACAATAGGGGCGTAAGCGACAGGTTTTTCAAAAGTAGTTTTTTGCACCATCGGATAGTACACTTTTAGACCTGTCGTTCTGTGACGTCAGAGAGGCGTAAATATGATTAGAAAAGAAGCATTTCTAATTATATTTACGCTTCTCTGACTTCAGAGAATCACAGGTATCAATATGTAATATCCGATGGTGCAGAGCACTACTTTTGAAAAACCCGTTTCTTACGCCTCTATTGATCTAGGGCCCTCATATAGTATGACGATAAATACGCGAAACCCATGCTTGAGGGTGTTCCCAGACAGGGCCAAAGCGCATGAGAACAGCAAGTCGGAAAAGAAGAAGAAATATCAGTAGGAGTATCAGATGGGAAGGAAGCAAAGTGGGCACAAAAGACACACGTGCCGAAGGCCTAGCTAATGTTTAAAGTAACCTACAGGGTCCCTCTGGAGGATCTGCTCCCAATAACATAGGATCGGCGAACCTATCTCACCAAACCCTATGGCCCATCTTATGCCCCTCTGACGGGCTCTGGGCGAGGTCCCGACCAACCATCACGGTCGCCGCAGAAGCTGAAATCGAAATCCGGCTTCTGGGCGGCCTCAAATGTTGCTAGGGGAGGTACAGGCCACGTACGTACCTGGACAGGCGAGGGGTCCACCGCAGGGGTACGGGTCGCCAGCATGTACACAAGCGGTGGGAAGCACCGCAGTAGCGTAGAGGTAGCGATGCAGGTAACAAGGATAGCTCCCCACTTCTCGGGTATGCGGCGTGTTGTCATCAGCGCAGAGTAGTTCACGATTACAATCAAAGCGGTCAAGCACTGCAATGAAAAGAAGGACGCTCTAAAATTGTCACACAGTATACTTTCAAGTAGCTAGTAACAGAAGCTAGACTACATATATAATGTACCTACATGGCGTCACAAAGGTATAGCTAATCAAAAAGTCACTAGAAGAAATATTTATATCTGCCTCAGTTAGCTTTCTTCATCTCTGGAGCTACAAACTTGGAGAACTATTAAATCTTTGATTCATTGCTTTCCTATTCTAGAAAATCAGCTGCTCTTACGACATGGGTATATTTACTAACCACATAGACGAAGTTACGCAGAAAAGGAGGGTATCTCTGGAAGAGTTGCTTCACTGTCCACCGATGGATACCAGACGCATCGATTCTTTGGGCAGCGTTGGCCTCCACATTGACGAGAGAAGAGAAACTGCCACTCCTGAAGAGGCGGTTGTAGATGGAGGAGCCATTGCCTTCTGAACGGCTAACTTCGGGTGCTACAGAGCTCTCAGCGGTGGCGTGATGGTCGGCGTCTAACCAGAACTGCTTGAACAACTGCGGCGGGGAGCTGACGAGAGCAGGGAAGCGAAAGCCCAAACCTCCGTGGAGCACCAGCAGCGCCGAACACACGAGCAGCCACGCCGTCCAATTGATGTGGTAGGTTACCCAGCCGTTGGTGACAACCACTGTTGATCTCAGCACAATGTATGAGAGCAGGAGTAGCACGGCCACCACAAGGCTCTGTGCGGCCAGCTGTAAAAAAAACTGGCTTTAGTAAACATGCAAGTGTAAGTTTGATATAGCACGCTGCTAGACATCTTACAGCTACGATATAACTAAAATTGGTTATAAAAACGTAACAGGTAAGTCAGCTTTGACTGTAGCCTCCATAGGAAATCCATATGCAGTGGTTCGTGCTGCAGATATAGGCCAACTGGCCTCAGAGGGGCAAGTACCGCTGCAGCTGACCACGGGTCGTTAAGAACTATGCTGCCGGACCGGAAGGTTCAACGACCCCCGCCCTCCCTACCCTCTCATTCCTTGTCAGGTAAGTGCCCCCACGCAGCTCTGCATACCAAGCAATTGCTGACCCAGCACGTCGGATGCCACAAAGACCGGTCGGGAGGCTCGTCGCTCAATTCCGGTACCTTTAGCGCACAATTCAAGCAAGCATGGCCTGCTGCTGCCGTGGGTAGCAGTAATAATGGGGGTGGGGGTTTGGCTACCAGCACTGCGGGGTTCCGGCTATCACAAAGAAAAAGTGCATGGGAACCAGGGCTGTAGAGTCATATAACGTCTGACGTCCGACTCCTGAGGCTTGCTAGTGACCTACTTCCGACGCCTTGGACTCCCAAATCTTCCGACTCTGATGCTTTTTCTCAACCAAATAGGCCCATTTTTACAGACTCTGACTCCTGGTTTCAGTTAGTTTACGACTCCGACTCCAGGCGTAAAAAGTTTGTCAAAGCCAGCTCTGCAAGACTGATGAGAGCAAGGCATAGAACAGAAAAAATCAAGCATTGCGAACCTATTTGGTCTCCCTCCTTTACCGTGTAAGTAGCCAACCCTGTAATGTCACATCCATTACGCTATTTCCACCAAAACTTTTCTGAGCCGTCCAATAAAGGGTTAAGCTTGAGAAAACACCACCACAGCCAACCGATATGCCGCAAAATGGAAGTAGCGCATATTCCTGCAATGTCAAAGGGGCATCCGTACAGCACGGCGAGAGTAGCTGCGCAGTTACGACACAAGAACTTCAACAGAGAAGACATGAAGGTTTCAAATGGAATTATCAGGCGCAGTTACCGTCACAAGATCCCTTCATAGTGCGTGTAATGTAAGAGAATGGTGGTAATGTACCAGAGCAGTGATGTGATACGACAGCTTAGTGCTTACACAATAGTGTCCTGTATAGAGTGAGTAAGTACTAACGGAGGGTTCGCACGGTAGGCTAAAGACGTGTTGCCTCAATTCAGCACCCAAGTGCAATGCTGCGTTCAACTGACCAGCAGAAACAGTTTGTAGTTTTACAGATTCTAATTAACCCTGAATTTGATGAGATTATTACCTCTGCCAAGGAGGTTCTATTCTACCGTGTTGCGTCTGTTAGTAACATAACTAAGAAATTAAGGACAGATTTTCAAGAAATTTATAGAAACTGTTACGAATGTCATGAGGAAGGACATTAAACTGCAGTAAATATACGCAAGTCCGTTTTCTGCCTGTCTACCATTCTCTCATTCAGTAACGCGTTGTCTGGTGGAGGTTTGGTCTCTGAGAGTGAAGCTCTAGTTAGTTATTATATAACTTCGTTTAAATTTGATGAGGGACAGCAAAGGTGTTTCAAGAGAGGACAAGGCAGAGACCGAGCAGAGCAAGTTTATAGAACTATTATTATTATCGTTATGGGGACCCACTTGAGGTTCTTCATCCATTTCATTCTACACGTAAAAAAGGGAAAGGACAGGGCATTCAGTCTGCCTACAGAAACAGAGAGCCCATGGATGAAGGGGGCACCACACAGGGCCAGCGCGCATGGGAACAGGAAGTCAGGAAAGAACAGTGAGAACAAACAAAGCATCACAAGGAGTATCAAAAACAAAAGGAAGCACAGGGGAAATCCCGCAAGCTAAGTTAACCAGTGGGGATCCCCTGAGAACGCTACTGCCCATAACATAGGATGGGTGAATCTAACTAACCCTACGGCCCACTCTACGCGCGGGATGGGTGGTGTACACAAAAGAAATTGCAGATCACTAAAAAATGTATATATACAAAGAGCTGCTGAGTCGCCACTCCGATGCGTAGGCAAATGGGTTATTGATTTTGACAGGAAGAGAGAGGGGAGAGAGATGGTTGCTGGAAGGGTGGGATGAGGAATAGACACAGACGTTAGAGGGTCGAGGCGGAGCGGAGTAGGGTCGATCCGGTACTACAGGCGGGAGAACAGATGTGCAAGAAACTGCTCCTCCGCACGAAAGAGGAGGGGCAGCCGTAAGTGTCTAGCGCTCGACAGAGCATCAGAGCTCTGGTATGGTAGCCATTGGTCGATATCCCTGAACCAATCGAGTTGAGGAAATTCAAACAAAATGCCAGTGGTCAAACTCATAAAGGTAAATTTCTACGGAGCCTATATTGCATGGAAAAATCGCTGGAAGTGAGGTATAGGCTATTCTCTCTCAATGGGACGGTGGTGAACAAGATTCAATGTAGCGTGCGCAATCTTAAAATGTGTTGCGGCAAACTATGGGCAGCATCTCAGACATAAGTGGAAGCCATTTTATTGACTTTTTATTTAAAATAGCATCTTTATTCCAATATAACTTCTGCCACATATTCTTAGCACGCAATTTCCAGTAAATGGTTTCATCAGCGTTGATGAATACCAAGTAATAAGGGAAATACGTAGCATAGCAGCCTTATACACAGTTATGAACAAAATAGGAATTTCCCTAAGTAGCTACTGACCATCTTACGGTGCACCACGCCCCAGAAGACCGTCATGAGATTTTCAATAAGGATGCACATATTCACAGCCACTGCAATGCAGCCGATGTACTGGGCAGCTGTACTGAAGACGCGGTAGCGCAGGTGTAGACAGATGCAGCTCGGTATCTGAAACATGTGTCGACTGCTTACTATCGCTTTCTATATTATATAGATATGTTTTATATATATCATTGCCTAAATAGACAATCCAATGATTTTTCAAGTGCTGGAGAAAAAGGAAACCATCCACAACGGTGTTCCCACACTTGATTAATGCACAAGGTTACAGTAAACCGAGAAAGAAGAAGAAAAACGCAACAAAGCATTATTACATTATTAGCAGGAGTATGAAAATACATAAACTACATCCGTAGTGTAGTTATATCAGTCATCTACATCTATGTAACTAGATCAAAAACTTTTGAGCACTTGTCAACTTGCTTTCTTCCATTTTCCTGTCAATGATACGTTGTTCCGTTTCTCCTCTATATTCCCGGTTCGCCACACCCGTTCCCAGCAGATCCAGTGAAGGAACACCCCGGGGATGGGTTCCCCTTTTATTCACTCAAGTTTATATCTTTTCTTTTTCCTCGGTTGAAACATCGTTATGGTGACCAGCGTAGCCTAGCACTAATAATTACGTAACTCTGCCAAGGAGATTAGGTTGTTTTTGTCGAGTTAGTATCTAATATACCGTAACTAACAAAGTTATTGACGGTCCTTCACGACATTTACAGGGATTATTAGGTATGTAAGGAGGAATAGATGATAAACTTAGGTGAAGATCCGTTCCACCGTTCGTTTACTTGTCGGCTTCTTTTTTTTCGGTAGTATAGCTAACTCCAAAAGTCATGGACCAACCTTTATCAAATTTGTAGTTGTTGAAATTGTTACTAGGAGCAAATGACTAAATTTTTGTGTTGATCTGTTCGTCCGTTTGTTTGTATCTATGTTTCTTTCATGTTTGCCAGCAACATAACTCAAAAAGTTATAGGCGGATCTTCATAAAATTTGTAGGAATTGCTAAAAATGTTGAAAGACACAAATAGCAAAATTTTAGAGATAATCGATTCGTCCGTTGGTACGGGATGTTAGATTACTCTTCGCCAAACTTATCAAAATATAACTCAAAAAATTATGGACGGATATTCATGAAATTTGCAAGAATTGCTAGAAATGTTTAGAGGCACAAAAGACTAAATTTTGGTGACGATTGGTTCGTCCGTTAGACTAAGGTTTGTCACAATATTTGTCAGAACCTAATTTAAAAAGTTACGGACAGATCTTGTAGAAAATTACAGAAGCTGTTACTAGCACAGTGAGCAAGGATGTACAGTATAGCTATATACCTATATGTAAACTAAAATACACAACACACGAGACATTTTACGTAGTAAACTACGCAAAATTAAAATTCAATTATAAAAACAGTAAGTCCTCCCAATGCGCGGGTTCCGGAGTCGCGGTTTTGGTTATTCGCGGCCACCTAAAATGCGGCACTTCCTCTATATTTGCGGGTAAGGTTTTAATTACCCGCGGTTTGTATTTAGCTAACTGCAGAATTGTGTTATTTAACATTTCTGTTGTTGTGTGTTGTTCTAAGGCTTTAGTGCTCCTTTATTCAAAATAGATATTTGTGCTTGGCAATGTGCATCACCGTAACCCATGTCACAGTCACCATTTGAGTGAGCTATGATTGCGACTGACTGGGTCACTGGTGTAGCACCAGTAATCCAAAAAGTGCTGATTGCGACACACCCCTGATAAGATTAAAACTCCAATCTAGACGAATATAACCAAATTATAATATTAAATTGTTTAAGCTTCCTTCACAGTTCTCCACAAGAAAAGAGATCTAGCAAAGGAAGAAGAAATATGGGGCATATACTGTAGTAACGTGGAAGCCAGGCACGATGTGTTGCTACACAAGATCAACGCTCATGGAAGCAGCAAGTAGAGAAGCAAGAAGAAGAAGACCAGAATAAAAATGCATCATCTGTTGGAGTATCAAAATAGATAAAAGCAAAGGGGTCAGGAAGGACATCAGTCCCAAAGGCTACTGAAGGCCAAGGTACCCTATGGGCTCGCCTTAGGGCACTGCTCCCCATAGCTTGGGATGGGCGAACCTAACCTTATGGTCTACCGCTCATCCTATACCCTTCCCCTCCGGGGATATAACCTTTAACTAAGAAGGTAGGTAGTAACTACGGTACTTCCAAAACTCCATACAAAAGTCCTATCTTCACAGACTGAAGCTCGGCATGAAACAAGCAGATATGATAATGTGCAACAGGATTATATATGTACTTACAATTCTGGTGAGGAGGAAGAGACTGTCGAGTGTGAAGAAACGCAGGAAACGACTTTTGGGCCACTTGCTCTCATTGCTGCGCAACAGGCGGCACGCTAGGACGGCCTGAAAAGCGAGATTCAACGTAAATATAGTAAAGTGGGGTACAAAATAATTTAGGATTTTTTTACTGCATGAGAGGGCATCCAATTTTTACCCCTAATGTAGGTAATTCATTTTTTACCCTACTCTTCTATACAGTGGTAGCTACAGGTAAAGCTTCACTTTACCTTACATTTATAATACCAGGCTATGAGACCTTGTAGCAATTTTTTTTTTGCAAAATACAAAAAGAATAAAATAGCTAAGTTACACAGTCTGGTAACTACATCTAGTGTTGAGGGCATCTCATCCCCAGCCATAGTTGACACGGTAGGCTAAGCGCTAAGCCGCTAACAAAATAAATTACTATCATTATTATTTTAAATTGAAGAATAGTCTTAGAATACAATGAGAAGCATATTAGAAATTTGGCTACCCATGACGCACGTATCATTATTATTATAATATTGAAATTGTTCAGCTATATCCGCATCTATGACGATCAATACAAATCTAATACACAAATCTCAGCATAAAACCCAAACAAAAGCGTTGAGAGCTGCAAAGGTTTCAATTATCACGGGTGTTATGGTGATACAGAACGCTGATGGTGCACGCGTTGGGCAGGATCACAGAGATATCACTTCGTTGTGGGGTTCTGGGTTCATGATATTTAGACGAGTGGGAGAATGTCTAAAGATGGGAGAAAGTGGTACCTAGAGTGGACCCTGAAATGCATCGGCCTCCCCGATGAGAATATCAAAGAGGGAGTCAAAAATATAAAGTTATTATCATCAGGCTTGCCGAGTCAAATGGTTTAAGTCAGACTCCAACTTTCTGGAATAGCCAGATTCCGACTCCTACTCCTTGGACTGCAAAAATATCAGACTCCTACCAATTCCAACTCTACAACCCTGATTACATAGACTATCACTAGTAGATACCCTACATGCGCCCCATACAAAGACAGTGCTACCCTCAACAACATGAAATTATCACCAAAGAATCTTCCTTCTCTGCTGAGCTACTTATCAATCAAGTATCTGAAGACATACGGTCAAATGTTGCAGGTCTCATCAAATAGAAGCGACAATATTAGAGCACAAATGGCATAAGAGGACAACAATACTGTATAGTCTTTATAGAAAAAAGTGAAGATGGAAGTAATTGATAAGGACTGAACTTATCTGAAATCAGAATCCACATTGTTACTGTCCTACCACATAAAGATAGTGGTAACTATTTAGGCGTATTAATTAAAATTTTCATGAACACAATGGTATCTACAAAGGTGTCTATTAATCACAAGCAAGCATGGGATAAGTCACATAGGAATTTTACATAAAAAACTAGGAGAAGTAGTAGCTATAACAAATACATAACAAGGAAACAATGGTAGCCAAAAATCTTAAAATAACTTTAGTGTAACACACCACCTAATGCCTACCCTGTTGTGTAACTTTAGCTCAGAACAATAAACAGGACATTGACAGCAATAGGTGGAGATCATACTTGCCTGTAGAGCGAAGAGGAATATCAACAAGATATTGAGGGTTACACCGACCGGTGGGGGCACAACCCAGTACAGTCTGGCAGCGTACAGGTCATATGGCATGAGTGCCCCAAGGTAAGCCAACATGTGCAGCAGGAAGAGCACCAAGGAGCTGTGAACAACCTGTAAAGCCACAAAGTGGAGCAAGTCAAATAACAGGCAGCCTTTACATATACACTGTGGCTTAGAGATTGATAATTCAACACTAAAATGTAGCGGCGCATGTACTCTGTGTTTGCCTGGATTACACAAATCAACGTTTTTGCAATTAAATAAAAATTGAGATGGCTATACAGTATATATTTGACATAAGCATGCAATTTAGAGAAGAAGATTAGCTATGCTAACTATCATTAGTCAAATGAAACATTGTTTGCTAAAATCTGGAGTGTCATAAACTATAGTCTGGCAACATTCATCAACAGCATTGTGGAAGCTGTCCGGCTCCATTACGCAAATTGATGCTTTCCAATGTGGAAGCTGTCCGGCTCCATTACGCAAATTGATGCTTTCCAATAAACATGGGTAAAAAAATTTAGTCTCACTGATGCCGATTGCGTTTGAATTAGCTACCTAGTTCCAATGTTGGCACATGCATGTCTAAATGATAGATATAGCTACCTAACCATACAACTTATGAACACCGAGCGATGATGGATTTTGTGATCTGGGGTAAGACGGGAAAGAAAAGAACACAAATTAGACCATTTGATGAAGCTATCTAGTAGGTATCTAGGTAGGCTACATGGGATATTCATAAACTGAAGATTTCAAATGGCAAAGGTACAATGGAACAAGTGAGACAGTTTTTGACGATGCTGGCCTCCAGAAAATAGGTAAAACAAGTCGATGTAAAACAATGAACACTCACTGCAAATGAAGGGTTACGGATTTGGCAGGTAAAGGAACTGACTCAAGATTCCACAGGGGCCAGTGGGTTCACAGCACTGATTATATGAATCGTAGCACCTCCAACTTCATGAAATTAGAGTGTAAATAAGGGAAATTTCCTAATAATTTGATTCTACCTCCGACTCCTCCATTACCCTAGTATGTAAGTATCCTACAGTGAGGCCAGGAAGCAGGAAGCTCTGCGAACTGCAACTGAGTCAAATACCAGGGGCATGCTATACAATCATCAGCTCATCTTAACCAGGGTCATACTATACAATCGAAGTTCAACTTAACCAGGGTCATACTATACAATCGTAAGTTCAACTTTATGAGCGAATGTTCAGCTCATGTGCCATTCATGCTTCCTGCAGAATTTCACTGTATGTAGCTACATAAGAAAAATGAGATACCCACATGTTTCCTCATCAGTTGAGCATGCAATTAAACAGGATAGCCCGGGCATAACACTAACTACGCCTCACTGCTGTAGTGGACTATCAAGACCGAGGATACTCACCACAGTCGACTCCTCACTCAGAGAAGGCGAGAGGTAGCCAGCAATAGCCAGCATAAGGGTAATGATGGCTGATGCAGCATTGTACGTTACTGCAGATATGGCTTGGACATCATTGACATCTTTGACTGGCTGAGTTAAGTAATAATGAACACCAGTTATCACTCCAATGAGAGCTAGGCACTGCAAAAGACAGGAAGAAAAATGCAGTGAGTAGTGAAAGTGAGAAACACTGCTGTTTACAAGATTAGTAGTTTCAACAATATTTTTAGCTACTTGTAATCAAAAGGCAATAGCGCCGACCGGGGTGATTCAGGACACCATTGTGACATGATGTGATTCGGGAGACACTGACCGAAATTCATTAAAAAATCTGATTGTGCCATCGTAAAGCCTGACATTTAAACCATAAGATGCAATGGTTTTATCAGAAAAATACTCACTCAAGAAATGTATCAGCCACGTCTGAAAAAACACCATTTTTTACCCTCAAAATACTTGAAAGTTGACATTCAATTTTTAACAACTTTGATCTAGAAAGTGTAATTTTTGAGCTAGACCCTTCAAATTTTAACAGAATGTTCTTAGGCTTCTTTGTTACAAGTGTAAATAAGCATTTTGACTCAAATCTAATATTTCATGTTTAGCAATAAGTTGAACTCTTCCCGATTTTGCCCCAACATACGGGGTGGTTCGGGACAGTGGTCGGGGATGATTCGGGACACTTTCAAAAACTAAATTAAGCTATTGCATTAACTTTTTTTTTGGGCTCCACTTACATCATTTGGGTATTTTGTAATGCAAGTCAATCTTTTCCATGTAATATTTACGTTTGGAGCCAAATTGGTTGGATTTCAGAAAATGTCCAGTACAGTAATCCCTCGATATTCGCAGTTTCGGTTATTCGCGACGGCTTGGAGTGCGACAGTTCTCCGTTATTCGTGGGACGCCCTCGGTTTTCCGCGGTCGTATGGAGTAATTGCAGTAGAACCCCGACTTACGAACCTCACGACCAACGAACTTCTCGACTATGAACCTTGGCTGAAAAATTACGCCCGTGAAATGCGCCTTGACCCAACTTACGAATACGAATCTTGGCCCAAAAATTACGCCTGGGATACAAACCCTTCACCCGACTTAAGAACCTGGGAGATGGGAAGTCGTCTCTGGGACAGCTCATTCCTTCCCACACACGTACACATTGCGCTTCACTTCTACACACACATCACGCACTTCTACACACACATCACATACTTCTACACACACATCACATACTTCTACAGACATCACTCACTTCCACTCGCACACACGTGAGGACAGTTTCTCCACCCGATGCCTGAGCGTCTCCGTCGTGGGTGGATCCTGCTGGGGTCTCTGGACTTCCGTGGGCCAATCGCAGGCACTCACCGTTTGTGGCGCTTCGCGGGTCACTGTGGCACTCCTTTCCCTCTCCTACTCTCCTCTCCCACTATTCTTTCTTGCTATTTCGTGTTTTTTCCTTCTCGGGCAGGTCCTATCTGCCGACGACCTGCCCGCTCTTGTCTTGGCAGCCCCTTCTTTCCCGGTCTCCCCCTCCCGGTGTCCCTTTTCTCCCCCTATCCTTTCTGCTAAGCGGTGACATCCACCCCAACTCCGGCCCCGCCTGTCCCTGCTCAGTCTGCTCGCGGAACGTCACCGGCGG
>LQNS02000137.1:3180004-3209145 GCA_001587735.2 Parhyale hawaiensis
GGTTAAGTAAGGTTAGGCTAAGTTAGGTTAGGTTAGGCAAGGCCAGGTTTGGTTCATTTAAAGCCTGTGATGACATCGGCTATTTTCTCCCATAGGAAAACAATGGAAACTTCAAAGTCTAATATCTCAAAAACTAAGCATTTGTGACGGACACGTTATTCTTGTAAATTGTCTTAAATTGACCCAATTAACATGCTGAAAGCAACAAAAACCCAAAAAAACATGTGTAAGTGAAAGTAAAATTTTACCGCATGAATTTGTGCCACCAGGCAAGCGAGGGTCAACTTAAATGAAGCCTAATGCAGTGCTTGTTTAATTACCTTATCAACCTAGTTAGCCTAACTAATTTTTTGAAACAATAGAAAATGAGCATTGGAAAAAAATATATATATTTTGTTCAGTCTGGGCTAACTACATACAGCCATGATACAGGGAATCATTATTTACTCTTATTTATAGTCCTAGTTTAAGCCTCCCCACTCATAATATTTACCAGTAATATTGAATAAGAAAGAAAGTAGCACCCATGTTAATGGAAATATATAACCCAAACATGAGATGATGAGGGTAACTAGGCTATTCCAGAACCTGGTTCAACAAAAAATTGGGGTAAGGAAGCACAGTAAATTAGGCATAAATTACAACTTACAGCGAAAGCTACAGAAATACACCTACCATTACGGGCGGAGGTAACAAAAATCAAGACGATTAAAATTATATTCAATCGTTGCTTGTTGGCCCACACCTTCCATTAATCGCACTTATGTTATCAAGTATTGTAGTAAAGTACTGACCAACTTTGCCACCTACGCCGTTAATCTGGTGGTTGTAGGAATTATGCTGTTCTCGAGACAAAAGCTAAGCTATTTTGATTTACCATTTTATACAGTAATATTTTCATGAAGTAAGTAAATCCAACAAAGTCTCACTTGCTATGATTTATCATACACCTAAACTGTGTGAAATATACTTTATCGTTTATGAATGATATGCGCTTGTGAGACAAACTGTGGAATTATTACTCAATTTATATGCCAGCATGTAAAGAATAGTACTGAACAGGGGAAAATTCGAAGCCACTGGTAAATGAGCTGACTCATAAAACTCGAATTAGTTAATTCTATTCCTGTGCGTTAGAGGTGGAATGATGTACCCTGCAAGCAAAGAGCGTAACCTTAAGGGAGGACACACGAGAAAGTAGCCTCAAAATGCGACGTCAAAAATGACATCCTATTAACGAACGGTGCGGCCAGGAAGCAAAGAACGTTCCATCCTTTGCTTCTTGGGTACAGCTGAGCAGCCTATGAGTTTATAAAACTAATTTCGCTGGAAGAATCATCGGAAATTGCAAAGTTTATTTCTTAAGAACATAAACATATGAAGAGAATATATACTAATTGAGTAATTAACATTTATTGATAGAAAATTGAGGTCGAGGCGGGTAGAAACTTTCACAACATAACTTCGAAATCTGGGCCGGTACCTATAGCGCCCTGATTTAACTTCTTTCATTGATGTGAAACATTATTTATTTTTTATATTCGGTTGACAATGCTTTTCGTAAATTATATTTAGGCATATCATCACGTTTTTCGACCTAATTAATTCAATCTCTCACTCCTGACTGGCCTGGTACCTGAGCTGCACCTACAAACAAAACTCTGTAGAATGGTAGTCATCAAGTAAAGAAAGTTGGAGCAATCACTATTCCCAGTGGCGGCTTGTGCATTGGGGCCAGAAAAACCGGGTCCCACTAACAAATTGAATGAAAGATTATGCAAATACAAATCTACGAATAAATCCTTAGCAGTAATATATTTTCTAGAATTCACTTCTTGAATTCAGTATTGAAAAGAAAGATTTCCTCTGAAACGCTGCCAAGTGAACGCCGCGGGCCATGCAGTATCTTTGCCTTTTAATTACAGTGCGAAACGAATGACTGGCGGGTCACACGATATTAAGCTTTTGCAATAAAAATGAATGGGTACAAATTGGGACGAGCTGGGCTTGGCCCCAAGAAGCAAACATGCAAGCAGGGCTGCCATAGCTAGGGTTTTCTCCCGAAGTTTTGGGTTTTCGCTCAACTACTTAATTGGGTTCAATTCTCACAATCTTTTTTTTTTTTTGCCCCTATGATGATAGGAATACAACGTTATAATGACGTTGAGCATACGCAGTATGAAATAAAGCACACGAATCGTATTAACTTCTAGATGTTTCAAAAGTTGATTTTTTTTCGGTCACATAATAAGATTTTTTTCAGTGTGATCATGGGTTTCTCAAAAACCCATAGGCTGCCCTGCCTTCACGAAGAGTCGCCAAGGTAAAGAGCCAAGGAACTTAATAGAGAGGAGAGAGAGCGAGCCAGGAGCCTCGATCGTCCGTGAAGCTCAAGATTCACTTATGGCTGCAGCCAGTAGCCGTTTTCACCAAACGCATATCAGTAAAGAGTCGCTTATGGCTACAACCAGTGACGTTTGGCATAGGCACCAATCACACATCAGTAACTCGGTTTGTCTGATGCTCCCCCGTGAAACTCACTGCTCCCCCGTCATTTCCACCAATGAGATTCATGAACGCGCATCCCAGCCATGAAAGATCTGGTTAACTCGATGGCGAGTCTATGAATGGGTTGCAAGGCTCCCTCCTCTTCCATTGAAGCCCCTTGTAAAGAGCTCAGTGTGCTTGCAATGAGTGTGAGGTGTACAGTGCCGTCATGCTCGTTGACGGCAGCCAGCCTTCTGGCCCTGCAACGAAAAACACTGATGATTTTTTACTTACTCACCCACGATCATGAACAGGTTTCTTAAGAGTCTGTATGTACACTAGTCAAAGTTTTGATACCATGAATGATTGTACGGGTTCATCATCCTTGGCTTGATACTGCCCTGTTTGGACAGCATATAGTAACAACAAATCCCTTTTTAAGTCACTACCATTATTTTACTTAAGCTCTGAACTGAAATGTAGACGAGCTGGCTCCACCCGTTGAAAGAGATTCGAGCCGCCACTGACTATTCCTATGGTTTCCCTCGCGTCAAGAATATAACGCGGCTGATATTTTTGGTAAGGATTAAGAACCCAGCCTAGGAAGGCCTTAGGTGCTATCCTCAAATACTTTGCCTCGTTGATGTAACGTCTTTCAGAACATGCTGTCGCTGCCAAGTTTTATCTTAGTCCTAGTGAGTCATCCCGTCGATCATACTCTTTGCTTCCAGGATGTACCATATTCTAACTGTTGTAGTGGTCGTTTACGATTCAATATGCTGCAGTACGGCTCTACTATCAAGCTAGGAGACTGTATTAGTTTTGAGGACCAAATCTCCAATTAGGCACTATAGGTATCGTTCCGGTAGTTTGTTATATTATTGGGCTCAGCAACAAACTTAAAGATTTCACATTCTTTTATTAAAATCCATAGTATACCTGTGGCACATATTAGTTCTTTCAAATCCACGTAAACATAATCGGAGGCACAAGTATAAAATTGACTGATATAGCAGATCAAAGAATAAAGAGGCGTGGTACAATCACAGGCATAGGGATAGCGGGCCTTTAGAGGCACTGCAAAGAAAAGAACGGGTGTTCTAAGTATATATTAAGCTAGTTAGGCCGGCTACCCACTAACAACTTTCGTAGCCGCTAGCAGCGTAGAGGCAACTCAACTAATCCGTGTACGTAGCTACGGCCCGGCTTCAGCTTGCGCAAAATTTCACTGCTTAAAAAATTTTCAAATATGTCAGTCGCTACTGCAATTTTTACACCCTAGCGAGTGGCAATGTTGAACTTTCAACGCTCACTCTTAATTACGAGCGGTTTGGGTTCACATTGATTGATATTTTAGGAATTACAGCACGATGTTCATAGACGTCATGCTGAAGTCACCGCCACGACTGCGCAGTTGTATAAGCTAAGTTGCTTCGTTTCTTCAACGAAAGCGAATAATTTGCAGAAGCATAGGCTTCCTGGTTGGTAAAACAAGTCAGAGTTCCTCTTTGAAGGGTTCCACGGGAATTTCTGACATTTGCAAGCAGGCTATAACGCATTTGTTTCCCAAGTTGTTGTGCAGTATATGCAAAATAATGTGCCACGTGATCGACTGGTTCAAAGCGTCTTCGACTGGGAATTGCCTAATCTGTAAAAAAAATACCCACTTAAAATGCAGTTCCACATTATTATATCGGCGAGGCCTAAGTATGCGATAACGCCATTAATTCCTTCATCATGCAAAGTGAAAGAGCAAATGCTGTCTAATCTCATCTTTAAACAAGACGCGTATCCAACAGTAACACTCAATCCCTGTCATTCGCCATTGACGTAGTGAATACATGTGCCTCCTAAGAATATATAATTTTCTGGGCAGACCCTGCCGTTTTCATACAGAGTTGGTTTGGCCGTAGGCACAAGAATTGGCGCCTCCCCCACGGCTGATCCATCCCTGGGGGTGTACACCATCATCATCATCGTGGTCTCAGTGCGGCACCGGCCTCCACCGTCTCTACGTGAGCCAAGGCTGCAGGGGCGAGGGGGTGCTACGTCAAACAGCGCGTAGGGCACGTGCACGATGCAGGCGATGTCGGATAAGGTCCGATCTACCGTCAAGAACCCTTCCTGACAGGGTCCAGTTGTACCGACCTTGTAGCACTTGTACGGCGGCCTAGGTCGGGTCGAAGCAGGTACCATCTGACACTCCTGCGTCATGGCGACATGGTCTTCATCCTGGCACAAGTTCCGCTGGCACACGCCGGACGCAGTCTGCCCGCTGTCTACCACCTGCGGGCAGGGTACATTAGAGCTCGGAGATGAAAATTTCCAGATTCGTATCTACACCGACGGCGCAAAGTGCAATTTCCCGACGCTCCTATTCGTAATAATGAGAAGACAATACCAATAATAACTCGCCCAGCCTCTCTTTATCACTCAACGCTATTACCATGTGCTTCTTATTCGTGTTTAAACTGCATGCTCGGTAGCACCGAATTAGGATGATAATACATCAATTTGCACAACAGTATAGGCCTGTACTTGAGTGCTCACAGGCATATTTGCATCTGAAGTAACAGAACTGGAGCAATTGCGTTCACGAGTTTCATTCGCTGTGATATAACCTTTTTGGATAGCAAATCACAACTCTGTTTCATAAAGCACTAGATGCTATTTCCAAATGTAACTGAACCGGCACCAATAATATATTAATAACTAAAGCACTCTGAGAGCGCATACCTCCGCCAAGTGAAGCAACGGTAGCAAAAAATTAAAATTGGCTCTGATACCATAATTTTCATTGTATAAACTCCAAAATCTAATCATTTGTGCCTTTTCATATTATTAACAGCTTGTACAAATTTCTTGAAGATCCGTTCATAACTTTTTGAGTTCTACTGTTAACAAACGTTATGACAAACATGAGTCAAACATACAAACGAACAAACCGATCTAAACCAAAATATGATCATTTATGTCGTTTAACATTACTAACAACTCCTATTAATTTCATAGAGATCCATTCATTATTTTTTGAGTTATTGTACTAACAAGCATAAAATTAAAAAAGTGACAAACGAACGAACAAACAAGCGAATCATTACCAGAATTTGGTCATTTACTCTTTGTTATATACCTAACAACTCATGTTAATTTCATTAAAATCCAACCATAACTTTTTGAGTTAGAGTGTCGAGAAAAATGAGGCAGACAAACAAACAAACAAACGGATAGACATATCTTCACCAAAAGTTAATCATCTGTTCCTCCTAACATACCTAACAATCTCTGCAAATTTCATCCAAATCGGTTCATAACTTTTTGAGTTATCTTGGTGACAGACAAATAGACAGACACAGAGACAAAACGACGAAAACATAACCTCCTTGGCGGAGGTAATTAATACACATACATGCAAACAGCGAACTCTTACAGCTGCTAAACTCCAATGTGGCGCGTATCACTTTTTCATGTGCATGTGTGGTTTTCCCGTATTTACAGTTTTTGGTTCGTACCTCCGTAACGGTAAAGTCATCCTAACTGGGAAACCCACAAACACTGGTTCGTACAGCAGACATATGCCAACCGGTTCCACAGGAGTGTACGGCGGCAGTCGACCAAAGATCGTAAAGAGTCATGTACTAGCGACGGAAAGATTTTACCACGGCGACCTGTGACTCCTCGACCATCTTCATCTATACCCATGGTGGCAGCGCGCTAACGTTCTGAGCTCACGCCCCTTGTATCGCAGGTTCGAGGCCAATCCAGGCATGCGAGTTCTTTTCTGATTTAGGTGTGCTGACTCGGCCGTGGTGGGCGTGCAGAGCGGCCGTGGGGGTGCTTACCTTCCTCAGTGATGAGGGAGTTGCGAGGCGCGGGTCGTTAAACCTTCCGTCAAAATGGCGCCATAGTTCTTGATAACCCGTCGTCTGCTGCACCCCGTACCTACTCCTCTGGGGCCGGCGGTCTATATCCGCTGCACAGGCCAGTGCGTGTGGGTTTTCCATTTGAGGGCGCAGTCAAGTTGACTTTACTTTTTAGGGTCAGTACCTCCGCAGCGGCATCGGGGCACTATACACTGACCGAGCACATCTTGCGCGGCATGAGTCTGCCCGACTAGTTAGTGGACCCGAGCTAGGGACTTCGAGTGTCAATACAACATTTTCTAACAATGGCAGTTGACCTTCTCGACAGTGGTATCGGCATCCACCAGTCACGTGTGTCTTAATTACGTCACCAACTCTCATGGCACACGGCCACCACTCACATGCATGGTGTATCCATCCTGACACGGTCCCTGCTTGTAGGGAAAGTGGCACGCCCTGCTGTCGGGATGCCAAATGGTCCCTAAGGAACACTCGCATTCAGGTTCCCCGAACTCGTTGACGATAAGCTGCAAGTTGGCGGGGCAGTGAGCTCGGCTGGTGGCCATCGACAGGTCCTGGCAACGGCCACGTACTCGTACTGCCCCCTCCGGGCAGGGGCGCCGCTGGCACAAGGGACGATCTGAAGATGGGACACAAAGGTAACTTTTAAGGGCGCTTCACATTAGGGTCTTTTGTTCTCAGTAATGGTGTAAATTTTTTAAACACAACTGTAGGTCTACCAAACGCGTTGTTATAATGCCAGCCGTCAAGTCAATTTTCTCAGAAAGTGTTACTGATCAATTTAGGAGATCTCTTCCAATTCGGAGACAACTCGGACTCAGAGAGCGTTGCGCTCTTGTGCTGTTTGAATGGACTCAGCAGCGCATTCGGACGAGGAGCTGCAGAAGCTCGTTCATTTGACGGCCTGTGTGAACCCCTTGTTTTGGTCACTAGCTGACGTAACTATAATGCTTCACCGAAACACATGTGGTTATGAGGGCCATAACAAATAGTTAGGGCATGTTCGACTAGGCGACAAAATTAACTCTTCGAGGTTTGACTGGTCCGAAACTTGAGGCAGGAGCTTCAGCTTTGTCACTTTGAATCGTGTTGCGCGATTACATTGAGCTTGCTGAGCGCTGCCTGTTACGAAGCAACGATGAGTTTCTGGAAGTCTCATTGCAAACCGGTTGATGGTCAACGCCTGAAACTCAATTCGGCAGGCCGAAGCAAGTTCACCTGCGTGAAATTTCTAACAAATCCAGCCTCGAAGGCATACTTGTATTAGCGCTCCCTATCAAACATGCTCTTATTCGTAGTAAAATAGTACTGGTGTTTAACTTGTTTTAGTACACATAGAGAGCGATGCAGTTAATGTGAGCAATTCACCCAACCAGAAGTATTTGGCACGTCTTGGTCAAGAGATGTAGTGGTGCGCGCTATAATAAATATGTCATCAATAGGGTGGTGAAATGAAGCCTTCGAGATCTGCCTTCTCCGGAACTCCGAGGCGATAAGTTGGCTCGCCTTGTTGAGCCAGAAGTTAGGCGTTAACCCTTAATTGATTATCCTCTAAATTTCGAAAAACTCGCTTTTAGTACGCAAAATGGAGTTCACAGCTGTCTCAAGGGTACGTGGGTTGCTTTTAACACATGCAACCCGATTTGGAGTGGCGAGCCCAACATTCCTCTCTGGAGTTGCAGACAAGTTAAACCGAATGGGCTTGGCTTCATTGAGCCAATCAATAAAACCTTTACCAGTAGACAGAACTATCGTTCTCCGTCCTCATGCATGCAAGAAACATTTGGTATTGTTAACTAACTATGCGATAAGTTTATTCGTTAAATAGACTAGATGACAATAGCTTACGAGTTCCCCATTAGGAGGAACGTATTCCGAAATACATTTTGCCAATTAAACTATATTATAGTGGCTGCGCCGACAGGGGGTTGGGGTGGAGAGAGAGGGATCCCTCAAGAAGCCCCTCCGCATTTTAATCAAGATTGTCCTCGGCCCTCCGCTATGCAAATTTCTTGGCACTTCCACTAATTATAATCGATGCAGCATAATACGGTATTTGCTGTTAACAAACCTGCATGCAGACGCACATACAAGCAGAATATCCGCTATTTACATCGTTTTGAAAACAGACTATTTTTGTGGGACGAACATCAGTTTCGGAGCGTTTTTATGCCGCGCTAAATTGTTTTTGGATCCAAGCACAGGAAGCTTAGGCGTTAAGAGGATCAAAATTCCAGCTGAGCGGTTCGCAAACTGTTCAAAACTCGGTGCGTATATTTGAAGTGATTAAAGTTTCTCTCCTCACTTCATAACGAAATAGTCGAATTTAACTCAACTATTTTATACACATTTTATTGCAGTCTCATAATATCTTAGTATGTTGCAGCAAAATATAAACATTCTATAGCATGGTATAGTTTTCGAGGCGCAAATAGCCACACCAAGCTGCGTACCAGCGGGCTGTGGCTCTCCGTCTGGCAACCACCGCCATTATAGGCGTCCGTGCCATCAATGCCTTAGCTATTAGTTCCTGTAGAAGTTACCACCCGCTAGTGAAGCGAAAAGTGCTGATAATGATTCCGTTGAAGTTGTACGTCTGTTGTCTGTTTGATTGTTTGTCTATCCATCGAAAAAGAGGCAGAAGGCGTTTGGAACATCATCACAATCTTTTTCTGGCAGTCATGTGGGTTGACTGAGATTTATAAATGCCAAAAATCTAGAGCTAGCTGGCCATCAAAAATGACGGCGTTGGATTTGTAACTCCTGACTCGGCACTTTAAGTTTATCCCCTCCCCCTACCGTGGGTGATGGTCTTACGCCACGAGGGATTCTAAGTTTAAATGATAATATGCTAAATAGCTTAAGATTGCCTGATCAGCAGACCCGTGGCGCATACTGACAGTGCGAGCGATCGCCACTGCCGTGTGATTAGCGCAGGTGGGCAGTTGAAAGCACACACGACCCGGTGGGAGGGAATGGAAATGGTCAGAGGCCACAGACCGCCGACTTTTCCAGTCGTATGATGGGGCCGTCATTGAGCGGCTTCCTCCTCACGTATTCAGTGTATTTTGGAGAAACCTAATCGATTATATAATGAAACACAATCTATTGGCTACTTGGTTGGTCTCTCCCGCCTGATGTGAAGGATTAGGTAAGAGAATTGATCTGCTGAACGACAAGGAGGCCGTGGCTTTCGTAAATTTTCGAACTTAGGTGTTCAGAAGTCTGAAGTACTTCTACGTGGTAGCAAAGACACCATGTAGTACGTATTTTCTGTATAGATTTACATAACAGAAGAGCAGTGAAGGAACAGGGAAGGATCTTCCTGAATACAAACCTAGGAAGGAAATGGAAGTTTTGTATAAGAAATTATTCCTGCCGTCGTTCATTGAAGTGTTGGCCACAGTTTATCAAGATCTAGAGACGATCTTGCTTGACCATCTGCGGCAACTGACGATCTCAAGAAAGTTAAGCTAAGCCCGATATAGCTTGACATGTCCAAACATCAGACAGGCGGGTTGGCTCCGCCCTATGAGATTGAATTTCAGGATTTAACCCCAATCTTTCATTCGAGAGACTTCCGAAAAACACAATTCTGCTCTGAACACTGGAGTTTTTCTTTCTTTAAAGTTTCAAACGTAGTCGGTGTTGCTTCTAGCATTTGTAACACGATCCATGGTCGCGAAACCAACGCTTCCTTCTACAGGTCTGAAAATGTCAAGCCTCTTGGGTTTTGCTGCACTCGACCACATCTTGCCAATCAACAGAGCCTATTGTTGAGGTAGTGTAATGCCGGAGCAACACTATACACTCGCACGCATAACTTGACAGCGGAAGTTCCGTTTGCACGGCATCCCGATAAGCACTCGAAGTCGGTAGCTAAGATACGAGTGGGCTGTGGCTTTAGCTGAACGATGTGCCTGCCCAACACAGTTCGTTTACAGAAGATAGTTGTGTCAATTTGAGTGTATGCGTTACGCCCCTAAATTTTCAGGTTTGTGACGTCACAATTGCGTCACGCCACTGTTGCAGCGAGGAATCTTTCATATTTCCACAGTGGCGTGACGTAATTGTGACGTCACAAACCTGGAAATTTAGGAGGGCAGCGCATACACCCAAATTTGACACAACTATCCTTTGTAAATGAATTGTGGTGCTGAACTCGTCAGTTCGGTCGGGGTTTCGTACCCGGAACGGTACTAGTATGGAAATTGCTGCCGGGATCCGTGGTCAGCCGTGTCGATCTGCAAGCGTGTATGTCGGCTGTGAATATTTTTTATGGATTTTTCTTCTTAGCAACGCCTTTGGGAGTCTTGAAGTTGTTGTGTTCTTCATCTGAGTTATTGCCGTCCTTTGATACCAGGCCCAAAGTTTTTATTAAAATAATAGCAATGATCCGCTGCTAAGTTGAACGCGCAATTCATAGTGTGGCTCCGATATAAGCTAGCAACTGTTATACAGTAAAATACTTCAGCACGGTACAAAGAAAGAAATATCTCGTCCTAGTTTAATGGTAGTATCGAGGCCAGATGCACTACACCCCACTTGTGTTCCGTGAATGCAGGTCATGGCTGTAAAGATTCACATTGCAGTTTTATATAATAAAAGACGAAACAGATTATCGTAATGGTGCTTTTGCAATAAAGCATCACTGCACGCGTTTCCAGCACATGTAATTCTGAACTTTTTCTAGCTCGCTTATAGAATTGAATCATTAATTAATAACAGCTTCGAATTATATTAACGTTGAAAATGGAAAAATCCTCCATCCGTGTTAAAATAAAGGTTGTGTCTTCTTTCTTTTTTCTTTAACGACAGCCAGCTGCAATTAAAGAGCGAAAGCGAGGATGGATAAGTGACAGTCTCAGTCCACACAAGTGTGTACGCACGAGGAGAGCAGTAACTGTTCAGACACAGTGCCTGTCGCACTGCTGTTGTGTGATATTGTGCTATGCTGAGGAAAGTGGGTTTCTGCGAGGACACTAGCGCGTTCTAGATTTCCTAGTGAAAAAAGAGCATCTTATCTAATTGCCTCTGCATCTAAATCGGTCCTACTTCCGTATTTAGTTAGGTCCTCTACACCACTTAGTATCTGCCTGTAATGTTAAACGCACTTGATACGTTAGTCAATACACCGAAATGTGTTCAGTACCCAGTATTACACTATTGAAAAAATTGCCTAAAATCTGAGCAGCCACGGCAGATGTCACTAGAACAAATATCAGTTGCACAGTTTCGTACAACTCTCATATATTCGACACAGACTGAATTTACAATGTAGTCACTGTCACAGAAACTTTTGGTGTAATTAAGAACGCGAAACGTTCCGGAGTATTGACTCTCATGAGCAGAGGTCCTTATAGAATATAAATTATTTAGATAGAGATGTTGCTGTGATGCAACAGACGGAGCGTTGCGAGTATCCACAACAGTGTCACTACGCGTAGTAAATGAAACGTTTTTAGTCTCCAATCAATGGTGTGCACTTTATAATAATTTATCAGCCGGTTCTTTAGTTCACCAATTAACCTACCAAAATAAAATTGATACTCTTAGGTACTTTGAGCATATAAATAGTAACGTAACCTTGAGAACAATTCTTTATTTATTTATATGATAGATAGCTGAGCGAGGCTCGGGAAATTTCAGTTCTACACGTCGGATGCAGAGCGCAACTAGAACGTTCCGTTGAGTGAGTTCATCAATCGTGCTGTGGGTGGGCTGAAAGAGCTGAGTCAACAGTTGTGGCAGTTTTCACAGCTGGGTCAGCCCACCTGACTGTGTACAAGAGATTGCGGTGATAGCTCAGCTCCTTCTAGCAGTTTTTGGATAGAAAGACATCCATACAAATATATATATATATATATGCATGCATAAAATATAGTCACAGATAGGGCGAAAACATTATCTCCTGTCACCTGCGCATTAGGTAGCACTTATAAGCTCACGGATCTCCACACACACTGGACGTAGCGATAGAAATGCGCCATGTCATGCTTCTCGTCACGCAGCGACGGAGCCGCATGATGCGGCTCTGAAATTTATGAGGGTTTCCGACAAACAACACCGCATGACTGAGCCATATGCAGTGCTAGCTCAAATAAGCACGGATATAAGTCATTTTGTGGTGAGCGTGGAAGCTACAATGTAGTGGTTGATTATTTATCATGGATTTTTTAATGCGTCTTCGGGACTAGAAGTGATGTTAATGTTGCCACGAATGTAGCAATATTAACGAATGTTACGAATGTTAGCTAATGGAGCATATAACAGTACTGCTTTGCTTGTGAGTCAGTCCATCCATATGTTTGCTCGTATGTTTGCACGTTACGGGTTTAATATTATTAGAGGAAAAATAGGGAGCAACAGATACCCTTGTAAATTTTTTATTCCTCACGGGTCAAGATTATGCTTATACGTGCTGTCTAACTTGAAATATAGTTCTATATTTCGCGTCCAAGCAACGGGGTTTGGGTGCAATGTACAATGAAACTTTTAACTCTGAATTTCCACAACTCCCATGCTCATCTTGATCAGCGGTTGGGTCGTGGCAACGAGTAGCACGATGGGGGGGGGGGGGGGGGGGGGGGGGGGGGGGGGGGGGGGGGGGGGGGGGGGGGGGGCGGCTGTACAGTTACACAGGAGGATTTTTCTTTACTTTCGATGGACAGGAGGATGGTCGATAACATTAGGTTTATTGACAAGACAATTCTCACAAGTCTCGTAAACAATAAACGACTCGTTGTATTGTAAGATTGATACTACGTAGGGGCAGTCGGGGACACTGCATTTCAGCAGCGTCCTAACCCGCGCCGTCGCTGGATTCAACAAACATGGTTTTAGAGAAATTATTGATTCACCCATTAAACTACTTCTCAAGTATAATATGACAGAAAGCAGAGTATTTTCAGTCAGCCAAATATAGTATATATATATCAGATACAAGGTTCTTAAAACCGAAAATTCGTTCATTCTCCCGAGGAAAATGTTTTAAATACGTTGATACCCACCCAACAAGTGGCTACTTCTTTCGGCTACTAGCAGGTTAACTCAACTCTATGCAACGTTTAATTAAATATGCTCCGTAGAGGACATTTCAATCAATGCTACTTAATTTTACTAAGTAGAAACTTAAGTCTTACTCGATCGTTATAGGGTTAATAACAAAGGTGGACACTTGAGGTCTTTGCGGTCCATTACAAAAAAAGACAAAAGTACGGGTTTTGTCCAGTCCTGAAGCCATTTTTACCCTTGTTGACGTAAGCAGGGTTGCAGCTAGGTAGGAACATATATGGCGATAAAGGGCCGCAGAAAGACACACAAGGCTGCAAGAAAGACAAGCAGGAGGGCCCCTGGTTCAGTTGCATGGCCACAAATAGGGCCGCAAGTGCCAACCTATGCTTTAGTGTAAGCGGGGACCTACTTGTTCGTTTCTCGAGAACCATCCAGTGGTGGGGGGGACAGGGCCCCTGCCTGAGCAGGGCCACACACTTCCCCTTGAAAGACACGGTCCCCCACAGCAGGCCGCACCCTGGGAAGGCTGCAGTACCGTTGAAGTCTTCGCGGGGCCGACAGTTGTTGCGGCCACCGCCCAGCAGCTTCTGTTGGGTCTAGACCGTTGGGTCGGTCAAACAGATACTTATTAGATGATGCATGTGTTCTCAGGTATGGTTTGCAATAGAGAAATCTATAGTTACTGCAACTTAGTGGTACAACCAAACACAATTAGTTCTGGGTACCAATAATAACAGTTCTTGCTTAACAGAGTATACATAACTAGAACTCTTAACACTAAATAAATAACTTTTTTCTTGGGTTTCAGAACCAAATGTGTTGTACTGAATCATTTGACAAAATAACTAGTGAAGTCTCTGTCTTATGAGTCTGCTGAATGGTGCGATGAGTGAAGCTATTGCATATGGCCTTTGGTCTAAAGAACGGGATGATGGGATATTGAAATGGCAAGGAGCTTAGTGAGTATCTTAGTTAGCAACAATATATAGCTACAGGACACTACCTAAGCACCTTGCGCTGCATGATTAAATAGAAGCAATTCAGTAAACTAGCGGCACTGGGGCTGGACTCGTAAAACTTATCGGCGCTATAGGGCTAGTTTGAGCGCTGACTTTAACAGTATAGCTAATGGAAGAAATATATATATATATATATATATGATGTTAATCAAGGCTGTTAGGAAACAATAAACTGATGAATAATATAGAAGGCGATCGAATTAATTTCTGGAGTAACTGAACACATTCAAAGATTTAATTTGCTGCATAAACTTCAGTGCTAGAGACACCGCCCCCTGACTATAAAGCTCCAAGCGAAGAAGCAAATGGTTCAATTGATTATTTGAGTTTGAGAAATCTTTCGAAAAAAAGGCAGGAGCGAGCTTGTTAAGCTAAACAAAAACACGATTTCCATGTTTGTCTTTACTTGTGACAGCAAAAGTGAGAGGATGGTGGTGTTGTGTATACATGGAATTAGCTGAGATTGTTTTTTTACTATTTTAAAACGAAAGTGACGTCACACATATGTGGGGGTGGGGGAGGGCGCATTTCCAACTTGATACGAGCGAGGAAGTGCAGCTCGTATGTCGTTCAGGCTACCGTATCTAAACTAGCGACTTTAAATTTAATATATATCGAGACGACGTGCGAACTACACATTCTTGCATCGAGTTGTGTATGCGCATGCACGCACAATGATGTAGCAAATTTTAGGCCAGTATCAACGTTGTCAACGTTCAACAAAATATTTGAAAAATTAATTCATTCTAGATTAGCTGAGTTCCTAGCAACTCATAATGTAATTTCCAGAAAACAATTTGGCTTCCGTGCATAGTCTTATACTATATATTAGCGATATTTCACCTTGTGACTGATTTATTAAAGTGTTTTCACTATAAATCATATGGGGTTTGAATCTTTTTAGACATAAGGAAAGCCTTTGCTACCGTTGATAAACAGTTGTTGTTAAAAAAAAAAACTTGAACAGTACGGTATTCGTGAGACAGCGAATGCATTATTGCCAAGCTACTTATCCAATCGAGACCAATATGTGTTATGCAATAATGCCAAATCTCAAATCTAACTAGTCAAAATTGGAAACCTCAAGGAAGTGTGCTTGGAACATTGCTTTTCAACATTTTTATTAACGATATAACCCCCCTATGTTCTGTTTGCAGACGATGCAGTGTTCTATACTAATAGATACAATTGCCTCTCAGCATTAACCGATATTAATAATATGTTAAGTAAATTGTTTGAATGGTCAACTCAAAATAGATTGATTGCCCATGAGGATAAAACAAAGCTTATGTTATTTACTCCATGTTCTCGTCCTGAGCTGCCGACGGTACATTTCAATGGTAAAGAATTGGATTGGTTGTCTCAGTTTCGAAATCTTGGTTAATTCTTGACAATAAACTGAACTTAAAAGCCCACATTGAAGAGTTAGGTCGAAAGCTCATGCAGTAGAGTTCATGTATATCTATGCAGTGTTTAATTATGTCAATCGTGATTCGTTGAAACAAATTTATTACACACTAGCTTATTCCTTGTTAAGGGGCGCAGCCCCTTGCTGTTACACACGTAATTTAGAAGTTGTATAAAATAAAATATTAAGACGAATACTTCGTGTTAAACGAGACAGAAATAACATACCGTTGATGCATCGTAATGATATGAAGCTGCGAATTACAAATGTTTCAATTTCAAGATGTGTATAATTGTTCGTTGCTTGCATTTTCCGGTCACTCATACATAACCATCCTCGTTCTTTCAACACTAGTACGGCTCACTCATTCCCCAACAAAACTACGAGATGAGACGCTCCATTCCCAATCGTCGAAATGTGCGTGTTGATGTATAGAAACGGTTAACTATTTTCCAAACGGCGTCTCTTGTTAATAGAATACCATCGTACTTATTATTAGATCCACTATCTAATAACGCTTTCAAAAAGCGGTATAAGGGTTACGTCACACAATTGTACTAGTATACTTACTACTTGTTGCCTAAAAAGTTTCACAACTTTTCTATGGGTTATGCAGATATATTACTATACGTGTATTGTAATTCAAAAGTCTTCAGTATTGCAATGTATATCTGTGCGTCATAAACCTATCAAACGGTGTGGCCCCGTTGTAACGTGGCTCAAGTACATTGTTTACCATTATTGTTGGCTGCAGGGGACACCAGACGATTGCTAGACGGTAATTTCTTGGTCACGATAGCATCAGCCAGACGGCAAGAGGACGCAGCCTTCGTACAATTGTAAACACGAGGGAATTCCCTCCAAACAGCGACATTGTTGGCGACTTTACCGCCAATTTCCTGCGGCGGAAACATGAGAGGGATTCCCTGAGCTTCGCGCTGGAGCGTGACGCGCCAGGGACGTGTTTGTGATATTATTGCCATACCTGCTGTTTGTTGCCATTGAGGTGCTTTCATAACGATATGCTAGTGACCTGCAACGTCACATGAATGACTGTAAAAAAAAACTAGAACCCTTCGTGGCGTAAGACAATAACCCGCAAGAAGAGGGGGGAGCTCGTGTAAATGTGATGAGTCTACTCTACAGTTTTCGCATTTTTTTTTTAAATCTAGGTAGGTCACCCACGTGACTGCCTGGACAAGATGTGGATAATAGCTCAATTCTTTCGAGAAGTTTTTGGGTGAAAAGATACAAATAAAGCCACATATAAAAGGAAAACCTTGTAGCTTCTTCCACTTTGTTTGGGATGATAAAAACCATTTTAATAAAAATTTCCGTTTTCTCCCCTGTTATCTACTATTCAATGGACTTCTTTGAGAAGTGAAAATTTATTTACTGATCACCAACGGGATGAGATAGGTAGATATTTGACTCTCAAATTTAAAACAAATAAGTTCCACTAAGGTACTTGATGCACTGTAAAAAACGGTTGCTACACCTTTTGCCGGTCTCTCTTGACCTTGGGAACTGGAAGCCTTCACTTATGTAAATAGCCTCTTGCTCCCAATGCTTTACACTAGTACCATTCCAAATTACAAACTACAATAGTGCTAGAAATCATTCGATTTATATAATAAAATCCCATTAGAAATGAGGAGTTAACAATTTTACATCACTGCATCACACTCTACCCTTTAGCAAAAAGCAGTTTCTAGTGGTACCATGTACTATACTTGGTTTTTTTGTTTGCTTTTTTCGATCCATTCTGCTCAATTTCTTTTCTTCACCCAAAGAATGTCTTCACTAGAGATGTTACTGTCCACGTAACATGGACTCCAGATTTGAACTTCACCTTTTATCCCCTTAACTTGATATACCCACTCTCGGCAGCTCAAATACTATTTTGTTAAACTTCTGCAACTTTCTTAAGTTATTTTATGCCTTTTTGTTTGGCAGCTGAGAGGAATGAGACCAACGCACTTAATTATGTTACCGTCATTTAGACGGTCGGGTTCTCTGGTTAATAATTTTCCACTAAGTGAATCATATCCCTAGAGTCTCAAAGCACATCCCCTGCAAAATAGGATATTAAATTGAGTGGTAGCATGCATTTCTTGACGAATGAGATAGACCGTAGATACATTAATCCCAATAGGGCATTCATTACCTCCGCCAAGGATGTTGTTTTTGTCGAGTTTGTTTCGTAGTCTGCCATCAAGATAACTCGAAAAGTTATGAACGGATCTTCACAACATTTAGCGGGATTGTTAGACACGTTAGGTGTGATAGATGAAAATCCGTTCAACCGTTTGCTTGTTTGTTTATCTGCTTCCGTTTTGTGAGTACCATAACTTAAACTCTTATGGACGGATTTTAATAAAATTTTCATGAGCTGTATCACGAAGATGATATGACTCAAGTTTTGGTGATGATATGTTTGTCAGTTTGTTTGTCTCTGTGTGGGATTTTACATATGTTAGTAAAACTACTCAAAAGTTATGAACGGATCTTTATAAAATTTACAGAAATTGTTAGAAATCGTAAGACATGAATTACCATATTGTGGTAATGAATGATGGGTCTGCTTGTGTGTTTCACTAATGTTTGTCAAAATGTTTGCCAACAACATGACTCAAAAAGCTTTGAACAGATCTTCAAGAAAATTACAGACGCCGTAGTAATTGTCAAAAGGCAGCAATGACGAGATTTTAGCGTTGATAAAATTATAATGGTAGTTTCAAAACCAATGTGAAATTTTCGTTAACGTTGCCTTGCTTGGTGGAGGTATGCGCTCTCAGAGTGCTCTACTTGTTACTGAAGCAATGTTTTTATTCCACTGTAGACAAAACGCTACATTATAATCGGTTCAGAGTAGTTTTAGGGTGAGGTGTAACGCCATTGTTATATCGGCGTCTAAGTTAAATCAAAGTCAACAACTTTTGTCACGACTTTCTTAATAATTTTACTGATGATCTAATGATTCTAATCCAAAGTTATAATTAGTGATACAAACAGAAGTTTGCTTAATGATTTTACTGATGATATAATATAATCCAATGCTTAAATCAGTGAGAAGAAATAAAACCCCTTTCGTCATTATAATACTGATGTTATAACGCGCTATTTTAATTAGTGCTAATATCCTCAAGAGCTTATTCTTCAAATCTGCATCTTTACGGATGTAGATTTCGCAATATATTATTATTCAACATTTTAAGCTTAAAACATTGATAAACAATATTTTAATGCATACGTTGTCCACTTATTGCTACTTTCATGATTATTCGCTCATTATGATACTACTCCTTTAATTTTTTATTTTAATCACTGGCCGCCTGAGCCATGGCGTGTTTAATGATACGACTGATTGAAATCGGCGCATAAAGCGCTTATTTCTTGAAAAAGGGACCAATAACATGGGCTACAGGATATAAGGTAATAGGAACTGGATCTGGTAACACAGTGACTGATGATACACATACGAACAGTCAGGGGCGCAGCAGACGCCAGCCAACCAACGCTAACAAGGAGTGCAGGTTTCTAAGAGATTCTCAAGAACTTCGACAAGAGGCAATAAATCTTAGACAATTTTTACGACATCGGTCCTTGTCACAGGCGCTTGACAAGATTCCGTCCGCCAGCAACTTTAGAACTTTGTTATCATTTTTGTCAAAGACCGGGCATGTTAAAGAATTCTGTGCTCCGGTGAGTTGTAAACACGTAGCAGACCTAAACTTAAGTTTAACGGAGGAAAGAGAAATAGCTTCCATAAAAAATATGGAAATGTTTCTGAGTTTAATACACGCTGATACACAGCAACTGCAGACAGGCTTTTCAATCTTTTAGCATATTTTTTGACATTGATATGCTCGTGACTATTCTATGTTACTTGCACTATTTATGGTGAGTTATGCTGCATGTTGTGATGGGTCCTTTCTTGGCCGAGAGGAACCTCGTCGTTGACCACGACGGGCAAATAGAAGTAAGTATATTAGCTGTTTATTGTGTCATATTAAGTTCCATTTTTTTATTTATCACCTAGAATGACTCGCTAATGAGTCATACCGCAAGAAATATGTTGACTTCTTGGAATTATAGAGACAAATGTCCGTAGAGCGTCGATCGTGGTTCGTTTATCACTTTCCATTGAAAGCAAAGAATGCGTGAGCATCTATCTGGAGGGGAAGTGGACCGCACTGCGTGTACTGCAGAACTGACCGCGTCCTCAGAACTTGGCTGATACTTTGGCGTGCGAGCTCAGCCTGTCGTCGGATTTTTGAATTGAAAAGTATTTTTCCATTTGCTACAAATGAAACACAATACGTAACGACTGCTGGACGGATGTACTTGATTTAGTCCCTTAACGGGTTAAAGGAAATGAAACGTTCTAGTACATAGCCTCTAAAGGCCACTCTGAACACTTCCTTGACTTGATTTTTCAAGTTCAAATTGCCTGGCTTTGTGTATAATGATGAAGTGTGCATTTAGCAGATACGCAAGTGTTGACACGTTGCTGACTTTTCCGATACCATCCAATCTTTAGTTGAGTCCCGCCCAGTTGATTAGGTGATCAAACATGGCTCCCAGTTGCTCAACATTGGTTCTGTGCAGTGAAAATTACGTGCATGACAAGGGCCTGCGTTCAGATTAGTGATGTCTGAACAGGACTTTGAACCGGTGTCGAGTTGCAGGGCACAGTGGAATTAAGGGAAGACCGTTTGGCTTGGCTTGCCGGAGCGTCGGGCAGCAGCGTTTGTTTCGCCACTTTGAGCTGAATTTCAGTGACCTTTTACAAGATGAAAACTCAATTCTGATCCGTAAGATGGCGTCCGCGGCCTGCTCAAGCGTAATCAGTTTGTTGCCAGCGCCCGCAACATGAAACCTGCGCTTTTTCACGAGTCAACACTAAAAAAAGAAGCCTGACGTCCCAGCTTCATTCAACTTTGCCAAGGCAATAGATGGATCTGTTAGGGAAACTTTTTCTTCTCGCGGGGGAAAATTAACTGTAATTATTATCATCAGTACCGTTAGTGGGACACTCACCCGGTGTTTCTGGAGGAGGCGGATGAAGTCATCTGGAGACAGTATGCCGTCCCCGGCCTGTGCCGCAGAAGGGCCACTCCACACCATCATCATGGCGCCCATCATCACCAGCAGAGCATTCAAGTAGCAATGGAACTCCATAGTTTTCACTATAAAAGCCTATGTTAGAGCAATAATTTCCAAAATAACACCGCACCTTACATCCAATGCTCTACAGAGACAGAGGGCGACTGAGGAGATGCCTTCCGTTGCCCTGAGGATTTGTAAGATAATGGAGGATCCACGCACGACTGCGTCTGCAGCGAGATGCAGGAGAGATAGGCTGTACTGTACAGGGCGTGTGAGTGTGCACAGAGATAGCGAGCGGATTCAGCACGCCTTTCATCAGTTTCAAGGGGTAGACTGAGAGCTAAGTCTTTCAGTGTCCTTGGTTCAAGAATTTGATGTAAAAGTGGCGAAAATGTAGAAGCAAATTGCAAATAAATTATTACCTACGCCAAGAAGGTCATGCTTTCGTCAAGTTTGTGTCTTTGCCTGTGTGTTTCTTTGTCTGTCACCAGGATAGCTGAAAATGTTATGGACGGATTTTACGAAATTTATAGGGATGGTTATGTATGTTAGGAGCAACAGATAAGTTCATCCGTCTGTCTGTTTGTTTGTCTATAACTCAAAAAGTTATAGACGGATTCTTCTAAAAAGTTATGGATGGATTCTTGATGAAATTTGCATGAATTGTTAGGCATATCACGAAAACTAAATGACGAATTTTTTTTGACGATCTGTCTATTCGTTTGTTTGTTTCTGCGTTTGATTTTATGCTCGTTAGCAAAATAACTCAAAAATTTATGAACGGATCTTTATGAAATTTGTTGGAATTGTTAGTAACGTGAAAAGACATAAATGATTCAATTTTGGCGATGATGGGTTGATCTGTTAGGGTGTTTGACTAATGTTTGGCGGAATGTTTGTTATCAGTATGACTGAAAAAAAAGTTCGAGCGGATCTTCAAGAAAATTACACAAGTTGTCATGACTCAGAGAGTACATATGATGAGATTTTGGCCTTAATACAAGAAAAATCACGGTTTCAGAACTAATTTGCATTGTTCATTACCGTAGTCTTTCTTAGCAGAGGTATGCGCTCTCAGAGCACTCTATTCCCTATATAAAATAAAAAGTTTCAATTATGCTCTTTAGGAGTGAGGATACTGTAGTTTCACAGGGGAAATGCTACCGTACGTTAAGAGATTCATAAAGTTATAGGACAGCACGTAAATTATACATGTACCGTAATAAATCTTGCAGTAAGTCAAAACCATAATTTACAAAGAAAAATATGTAATTAAGTGCAGTCTTCACCTAATGAGACCACATAAACTTGAACTCGGACTGCCTCCTAGCTGCTGCCTGTACTCTCAAGTACGAGTTTTGAGGTGTCCTTCATAGAGACAATCTAATTGGATTAGCTTTACTGCAACCTCAACCCTGATCGTTCGAGTCTCCACTTTAACTTCAGAGTCAGGTTTTAATCTCCAACCAATTACAGACCAAAACTAAGTCCTGGCCATCAGAATTTAGCATTCAGCCGCCTCCAAGTATAATTGGTTTGCTATTAACGCGTGCATCACCAGAGAAATTACTCAACAATTTGCATCAGGCGCGCATTCTAAGCTGTTGTAATAATTCCCCATTTTATGTCGAGTGACACTACAGGAAAAACTTAAAAAAAGTAATCGAATTGCAGCCTCGAAATAGAAAAAAATCGAGATATTCTACTGAAGTCAAGTTTTAGGAGCCAAACTTTGGTGTTTGTGGGGCTAACACCCGAAACTCAATGCAAAGAGGCAACGAGAGCTCAAACTGAAATTTCGAGCTTGATAGTTAAAGAAAATTGTTTTGGTCGATGTGGCTACTTAAGTTGAATATGTATACATATATTTACGTACATACTACATATGTATAGACGTCCCTATACGACAAGATATATTGAAGCAGTCTCCGATGGTGCAATAGCTAAGTCAGTTACACGTGGCTGAGTCTGTGATGAATTACTTCCCGAACGCATTAAATGCTTCAGCTACAGGCGTGGTCGCAGCGAAGTGAGTGTATTCACTTGCTACACAGAATTGTTACTCACCGTGGCTGTTAAGCTACATTGCATTCTCTATACTGTTGCTACTGTTTACTCCGAATTGTGCTACAAGGTTTGAGTCACTCACGATTCTGAATATAATTATCGTGAGTATAATTTACTACAGGGAGCCAGTGCATCGCTGCACGGCAACTGGATCCACCAATCCACGTACTGTACAAAGATCATTAGCCGCCGTCCGGCAGGAAGTGAAGTGTGTTCACCGGCAGCGGGACAGGGTCCGGTAGAGTGCGCTGCACGCGGAGTGACAAAAGTGTCACCCGAGGCGGTTTTTACAACAGGTGATATCCTCATAGATGCTGAAATTATTGTTGCTTCAAATTATCGCAATCTATGTTTTTATTGCGGTCAAATAGTTCGTAGAATTTCCATCAGCTATAAAATTAAAAATTTTGCGAATTCTGTTGACATTTTGGAGGGAGCGAAAAGCAGTTGGGGAAATAAGAGGTAAGTGCCCTTTAACTGTAACGGTTATGCATGTCATCTACTATGCCTAACTTAAGCCAAGGTAATATGCATGGGGGGGTCTCCTGGGGAAGAAGGCACTACTTCCCATAACACAGGATGAACGAACCTGCCTCTGCTCGCCCTTTCAAGTTGGCTCATTATAAGTGACTGATATATATGAAAAGTTATCCAAGTGCATGGCCTGCATAGTTAGTTCTTGCAGGGGCAGAGTTTCCGTGCCGGAGAAGTTCAGTCCCTTGCCCTGCCGGAATATCATGGGGATTTTCAGCTGTTTTTTTTTTTTTTGGTTGGGATAGTTCGACATCGGATATTGTCGGTTAATTGTTTAAAAATTGGCGGGTTATTATAACCAGTGCAGTAACACATTAGATTCAATCAAAGGCGGTCCCGCATTAGTCATATTAACGCTCCAATTTCCAATAGGGTACAATACACTCAGATACGGTGACCTGACCTGGTGCTTCACGCCAGGTAATTCAACTGAGACACTCCCGCCAAATGGAGCATTAGCGCCAAGACCTGCTGCGCTTTGTGGCAACACTCGACACTACATGCGAGGGCTTAGCGAAGTGCCACTCGCACCGTCTAACCTAACGCCTAATTGACCTCTTCACTTTTCCATTTCGGTGAGTGAGGGTGACTAGTGAAGATAATTATTCGGTAACCATTTATTTGGCAAGTTTGTTGAATTCGAACTGCAGCACGTTATTCTTTTTGTATTGGAAATAAAGACGCTTATAGATGCAAAAATTATTTCTTCATCTAACCGAACTAGGCATTAAATAATTTACTTGCCTAGCAGAATCTATATATTTATTTGTCAGCGAAGGCGCCCAATCTACTGGATTTAGGGTTGCAAATATAGTTTCGACATCTGTGTCCAAGCTAAAAGTAGTGTCAGGCTAAGTTAGGTTAGGTTAGTTAAGAGTAATTTAGGCGGCTATAGAATAGATGCCAAACCTAATTTATAGGCACACATATTATACCAGAATCTTAGGTAGACTATATAGTATATACTGGGGGGTACCGTATTGTCTATGGTTTGACATAGATTATGTCATGCTAAATAAAATATTGACACAAATGATTATTCGCTTCCACTACGTATACGGTATCATGATAGAGGCTGCAAAAAGATTATCCCTAAAAAAATCAAAACAATTGGTAATTGTAAAAGACATGAGAATACCATCAAGAATTTCCCATAAAACTTGTTTTATACGTCACCTTCAGGCATAAAACAAGAACTCGATCGCTTAGATAAGCCTGTGCAGCGAGTACTCATAAAGCTGCAAGGAACGTACTTCACTGGACATACTGTGAAGGGGATCAACTCACCGATTTTGGCCGAATTATTATTTTTTCTGAAAAAGGATCCTCAGGTAGTGCGCTATTGTGGCCCAAATTTTTATGGAGCTACGGGCACTATAACCCTAACAAAAAAAAAGACACAAAGGGGGGCAGGGGGGAGGGCAATCGGTCCACAAATAAAAAAGTCTCATGAAATCTGAGTTAATTCCCTTAAGGTAGGTTCACGAAACAGTGTTTTGGTTGCATTAGTCAGCACAAAGGATCCGACATCGTTGTGTCCAGAGAGTGGACAGTTTGTGAATTTTAATTCACTTTAAATTTGAAAAGATACGTATGTGAAACGTTAGGGTGATACTTGAAAAAGCCGGGCTCACACGGTTGTCAAATGGACGAGTTGAGATTCTCCTCCCCCCCCCTTTTTTCTTCTTTTTTCCCCAGTCCTCTATATCCTACTAACATAATGGCAATAGCTCATAGAGTGCCGGGGCGTAAGTTTCGGCGTCTCTTTGGGAATGGGCCTGTTAGTTCCTCTACTGCCGCCAATCTAATCTTACCTAAATGTCTCGATAAATTGTCGTAAACATAGCTGTGGGGTTGCCATAGCGGTGTTGCCAACGTCTCCTCAAGTCAGTTTGCTCAGCAAGTGTTGCTAGCAAAGTCCCGAATATCTCTGTCAGCTTTGGAGAGAGTTAGAAAATCATTGCCCTTTCGTCCTATTTTAAGCGGACACAGTCACGCATTGGACGCAGAGACGAGGAAGCTCGTTATTCTTACAATCCCGTGATCCTTCTTAATACGGCAGCTCATTTGAAGGCAAATATTTTAGGTAATCTTGTTACAGACGCGCATCTGCGTGTGATGCCGAGATTACACTATACTGTATATTTGCAAGTATAACTTGATGCGAATATGTGAGGCTCGCATGTATGCTGCCGTATCTATGATACTGAGTTTGAATATATTTCAGGACAACAAGTGAGCTGCCCATCCTCGCTTTCGGTTGTTCGTGCGACTGCATATGTGACCTCGGCAGAAGAGCACCGCAACGCAATCGGATGCTGATTAGCACACTAGCTTGGGTAACAATAGGCTGACATTTTACAGCTAAGCAAAAGTTAACTGTGTAAAATAAAAATATATAAATGAAGCTTTGCGTGGAGTGAAAGTTCTCAGTTCCTAATAGTAGTATGGCGAAATTTAATCTTTGTCTGTTGCAATATATGTTCACAATGGAAGTGCGAAAAATTAACAAGTAGGCTACCTCATATGTATAATTAATGAGTGATTTGTTTAAAGGCATCTTTTCGTGGCCACATTCGCAATCAGAATTGCCGTGTTTGTACTCACCGTAAACGCTGAAAAGTATGTATATGAATGATCAGTGCTTTTTTAAAAAATTGGAGACGCCATGTTGTTGTTGCAAAAAATATTTATTCAGAAGATGGTACGAAATGAATAGCTTGCAACTTTAATTTATTTTTAAGCTAATCTAGGATGAACTAAGCAGTGCTTAAAGTCTTTTGGACGCTGAGGAGGCCTAAAACTAAAAAAAAGCGAACAATAATTTTATTCAGTTTATTCCTAATTATAAGAAATATTCACATGGATATTTTTTATTTTTTCTTGTCTAACGTCAGGAATCACTCTTTGATCACGCTTGTTCCTCTTTGGAGAGAAAACGTATAGCAGATGTGATTAAGGAACAATCACAACTGAGTGCTATCAAAATTACTTCATAAAGAAACGAACGAATCGTGCGGAGTCACCCACAGAGTGGCCAAAAAAGACGCCTTATGATGTGCAGACGAGATTGTAGACGAGTGGAAATGACAGAACAAACGGAGATATAGGAAACATGTCCCAGCGCTCAAACGATACTGCTCGAGACGATGAAGTGTTAATGGAGGTATTACATGTAACAAGTTGGGCAACTACGTTCCGCATGCAAAACCTTTGCCGTTAACGAACTTGTCGGGAGTCGGGAGACTGAAATTCCACGACAAATGGAGTCGAAGTTGCTTGCTGTCGGAACGGCAATGGTCACATGTCAGCATTGGAACAACAGGTTCCCTCACCGACATCACCGCAATATCAGACCGAAAGTCTGTCTCCAATGCAAATGCAACTGACCGGCCACATCAAGTGAGACATGGGGCGCTGCGGGTCCTCAGCTAACAAGACATAGGACGTATTCGTTTGGGACACAAAGTCACGTTGCTTAGCTTAAATCGAGCGGAAAGTCAATTCAGACTGTTCTTTTCACGACTTTGACTTGAGTGTAAGGTCTAAAGCAGAACCGGCTTGGGCCGAGAACTCAATACTGCTTCGCAGGTAGTTTGAGTTTCTTAAGCGTAATGCACTTAACTTTACCCAAATGTAAACAACAATAGTGGCATTGAAACAAACTTTTTTCGCTTGGGTAAACTAATATTAAAACAAAGGGAAGAATTTTTGCAATTTTTGCCTCCTAAAACAACAATTTAAAAGAATTCATTGGTTTGTTTTCCATGAAAGCCACTAAATTAGAATAGAAGAAAACCTTATTCAGGGATAACTTAAGTATATTACTCTGGGGGCGTGCTGCAATCAGGCCTTCGGTGTCACCTGGGGGTGTGTCGCAATAAGAGTTGTGCACGCTAGTGAAAGAACCTAGCGGTGCTAGCGCTAGTTTTGGCGCTAGTTTTCCGTATATCGAGTATACTATTTACTTCAAGTCGATAATCTGGAAACTTTTTTTTTTGTGCTTGGAAAAACATGAAGAGCAAGATAGAAATGAAATACAATTTTAATTGCATTGCTAATAGAAAAAATTAAAGTAGTTCTTCGCTGATTTTCCATATAACGAGAAGATAAATGGAAGTAAGCAGTATACTATTATTATACAACATATTGATAATTACTTTGCAAAACCTAGCGACTAGCGCTTGACTTAGGCTATAAACATAACGGCACTAGTAGCGCCGCTAGTAATTCTCAAACCTAGCTGCGCTAGTGCTTGCGCTACTAAAAGATTAGCTCTGCTATTAGCGCACGCCAGTTCTAGCGCTGCTAGGCACAACTCTGGTTGCAATTACGCCGAAACCGAACTACCGCAACCTGAGCCAGGTTACCGTAACCCGAAAAGTGGTTATGGGAGCGCCATCTAGAGACGAGCGGTGTAAGCTCAACTACGTTAAAATTCTGTTTGAATTGAAATTTTGTCAATATAAGTTCCAATTAACTGATCTGATTTACTTATTCTGGTGTACGGAGTTTATTTGCTGCGTATTTGACTGAATTAAGTGCTCCTTTTATTCAAAATGGACGTTTGTGCTCGGTGACTTACATCACCGTAACTCGTGTCGCTGTCGCCATTTGAGCTATGATTGCAACACGGGCTGTGACTGGCCGGGTCACCGGTGCAACACCGGTGACCCACAAATACTAATTGCGACACACTCTTGTGCTACACCGGCCTCCACTGCGACACAGGTTGGGTACCACCGGGTGACGCCGATGTCAACCGTCCAAAATGTAGGGTTATGAGCTAGGTAATACTGCCTTTGTTTACAAACATTGACCTTAATCCTGAAAAAATTAGTATTACAAAGTGTAGGCCAGCTATATGTTGCTGAATTCTAATATTTGAAGCATTTTTTGGAGTTTTCTTAACATTGTATTCTACAATACAGCCAAAATCAGGCTCCGTCGAAATGTATGTATTCAAGCTTGCTGAAAATGCCGTCACGCTTTGCAACTGTCACCAATACAGGCACGACGCAGCGTGGCTACACTGGAAGGAATCAGTCTGAATTTGCAAGGGTGACTTTACACTTACTGAATGCTGAATTGTTTTTACTTCTTCTTCTTTTACCTATTTTTACTTGTACTCTAAGGGATTCATGAGATTATCGCAGATATATAAATAAGAAGGAATGATATGAACACCGACAAAATAAGAAATACTACATTATTGACAGCCAGTATGTACATTGTACAAGTATGGCGAGAACGCTACGTATATCTAACAGGGAATTAGTGGAAACGACATTTTCCTTTTCTATTAGTGCATGCATATGCAATGAGAAGTGAATCCGATGCTTTTGTAGGTTCTCTTGCTTTTTAATTATTCAGAGTAAATTTCGAAGATAGCTGCCCTGGATTCAACATTTTACTTCCAAACTGTTCATGCACTATGAACACTATAGTAAATTTCTTGTTTGGGCAAACGATGCCCTATTCAAAATGCTACACAGAGAGAACAGTTTGGTTATATTGACCAAAATTTGGTTGAGTTAACCAAATTATTTGGTCGGCTATAAGCCAACCAAATTTTTGGTCAATATAACCAAACTGTTTGGTTAAAAATTTTGGTAG
>LQNS02000137.1:3227024-3262023 GCA_001587735.2 Parhyale hawaiensis
GACAACACAACACACAACGATTATGAAATTTTGACGAGAGCATCCAGTTATTAAAAGCGATAGTCGGCCTCTTGAGTTGTTAAAAAGCTCTTCGATATGCAGCATACCAATTAAACATTTGCAGTATATATATATATATATATATATATATATATATATATATATATATTTGTCTGTCCACCCAATAAGTGGTCAAAGGAGTTGAGCAATGCTCATAATTTTTGTAGGGAGTTTGGTTGGTTGAAAGGGATGTGACCCATGCCAAAAAACTAGACCTAGCTGACCATCAAAAATGACGGCGTTAAATCTTCCTCCACCGGGTCGAATTTGCCTCCACCGCGGCAGATCGACTCACTCTACGAGGCCTCCCATTTTTCCTATGTTATTATTGAGTGATCTGCACGGGGCGGTCAGCCTTGTGGGACACAGCATCCATATGAGTGGCTAATATTAGCAGGCCATCAAAAATGACTTCGTTGAATTTGCTTCTACCGCGGGTGATGGTCTTATGCCACGAGGCGTTTTAGTTTGGAGTTTAATCTGAATAAAAAGTTCAGGAATGCTCGACGTCTACACTCACTGACGAAACGTGGAGACGACCAGAGAAAAGCTAATTCGTCATCGCAGCAGATGTGAAATCATAATTGTATGTGGACACTGATGATGATAGTTTTTATCAAACTGCTGTTACTATAATCAGCCCTTTTCTACTTTTATTTTCTTTCTGAAGACAAAATGTGATCAGAATCACTTGGATAAGTGCCAAATGGTTGGTGTTCTCTATTTATTAATATATTTTAATGACGGAATTAGAGAAAATATAATTGATGGAAAAATAATAACCGTTTGATAGTATTTATTGTCTTTCATATACTAAACTTAAATGTTGCTATGATGCCACCCCTCTCAAAAGCCCTGCAGTATTCCATTTAAGGAGGTAATTGCCACAGCGTACAGTGCCTTCTGTATATATATATATATACTGGATATATATGTATATACTCTATGGGGAAGTACTACCACTCAGACCCCTCAACGGCATGTTTAAGTGCAACGTTCACGGCCTGGAATCCCAATGTCCAAATATTGGAAACCGCTGGCGAAAAGCTCCGTCCCAGTTACAATAGAACATTAAATGGGCCGCTGATATCGAAAAGACGCTTTTGTAGACATGCGGCGACTCTTTAATGTTTGAGATAAAAGTGTACAGCTCAGTAAATATTTGGAGAAAAGCCTCGCTCTCCTGGATATTGGTTTTTGGGAGTTTCCCAGGGCGTCGTGTCGAGTAATACGGAACACAAATATAGAGAAGTTGCAGAGAAACATTACGACCTTACTTTAATGATTATGACCATTGTTGACAACGCAGCCTTACATCTTACGATTACGAATATTGTTGACAATGTAACCTTACGTCTTATGATTATGGATTTGTTGACAACATAACCATGCGTCTTATGATTGCGAATTTAATCGATAAAGTACCCTTGCGTCTGCGAATTTAATCTGCAAAATATCCTTGCGATTACGAATATAGTTTACAAAGTAACCTCGTCATTACAATATAGCCAACAAAGTAAGCTTATACGATTGCAGATATAGTCTATTGAGCAACGATGCGGTTGCGAATGCGATCGACAGAGTAACCTTGCGGTTACGAATATAGTCGACAAAGTAACTAAGCTTGCGATTAGGAATTACGTGAATTATTTATCACGCGTTTGAACACTTTTGCTTAAGAATGTTTTTTTCAAAATCAATGGTGAGACAACTGAAACTTGATTCGTGCCACTTTGCAAATGCCTGATAATGCTTTGAAGGCTGACACTCTAGCAAACCCAATGTGGATGGAAGCTGTAGTCCAACAGCCAAGTCTGGCTTATTACATATGTCAAATAATAAGTATTATGTGGACTAGTCATCAAATAATAATCTAAAGTTTCGGAATCCAATCCCATTTTCAGAGAACTAAAATACTAACTTTATGAACACCTATCAATGAAAAATTCTTTTTTATTTCTCAAGCATTAGCGGAGGGGGGGGGGTTTGTTGCCTGGGCAAGGTCTAAACTACAAATGAATGAAACAACATAGAGCGGCCCGATGTCGATGCCTGTACAGTCAAATCTTTTTTTTTTTTTCAATATTTATTACTTGAAGTTTGCCTCAGTTTAATTTCTCTTTTTAATTACATATGAGAAGATCACCTAAGCAGTTGCAGATTACGGCCTTGATTAATGAAAGTATTCAGCCAGTACTAACGCTAGAAAGAGGCAATGAACTGTATTTTGCAGTGGCTAGAGTGTTCACCATAAAATGAGTGTTATATGTCAACATAGGCAGTTGTAATTGTGTTGCACCCATATAGTGGTTGCAGCGATTGGATGTAACATTACCACTATGATTATTTAAATTTGGTGTAACATTACCACTATAATTATTTAAATTTGGTGTAACATTACCACTATGATTATTTAAATTTGGTGTAACATTACCACTATGATTATTTAAATTTGGTGTAACATTACCACTATAATTATTTAAATTTGGTGTAACATTACCACTATGATCATTTAAATTTGGTGTAACATTACCACTATAATTATTTAAATTTGGTGTAACATCACTACTAAAATTATTTAAATTTGGTATAACATTACCACTATGATTATTTAAATTTGGTGTAACATTACTACTATAATTATTTAAATTTTGTGTAACATTACTACTATAATTATTTAAATTTGGTGTAACATTACTACTATAATTAGTTAAATTTGGTGTAACATTACTACTATAATTATTTATTTTTTGTAACATTACTACTATAATTATTTAAATTTGGTGTGAACAACCGTGCGGGTTCCAGGGCCCTCAGGGGACAGTATATCCCACTTTGGGAACCTCTGGCGTAAAAAATACTAGGAGAACGGACTTCCCAGGTTGGTCTTGTTCCACTTATCGTATATATACATATATTGCAAATGTGTATTTTGAGGTTGAGTGAATACAAAAATAACAGTAGAATACATATACTATGCTATGAGAGAATATAAAACCGTCGGTTCATCCTTCGCAGTTACTTGTCGAAGTTTTGAGCTTTATCCAGTTAGTGACAACAATTTAATTTTATGTGATTATATGAAGCAGCTACGGTGCTGGATTATTCATAGCACTCACAATTGACCAAATTAATTACTTTGGTTTTCCATCTATCTTCGTAGGATAGGTAACAGCACTCGGAAGTAGCTACTTAGAGCTCTCAACAGTTCAGGGAAAGTTGCTGAAGTGAATAGACCTCGAAGAAATATATCGAACGTTGCTTGAGCTCTGCAACAGAGCAAGTGAAGCGAAAGAGCTGGCGGTGTTGTGCTACTTGTCTTAGGAAATTAGAGGGAAAATCACACGGCCGAAGGTTGGAGATTAACCTTTTACCTTGAATGGCTGAGACCGCAAGTTAAGTGAAGGCTGCTCTGCACTCAAAATACGGCTAGTGGTTTCGGAGAAAAAAGAAACAAATTGCGACTCTTATTGTGCTGAAGAGGAATATTTTGATTAGCATTGTTGCACGGTTGTGCTCGGGCACAGTAGAAAGAATTTAAATGCGCTACTTTTTAATTAAATCCACTTGAGGCTATAAGTGAAGACAAACTGTAAATATTAAAGTTGTTCTAGGTACAAAATAGCAGTCAGAAAATTAAGAATATAATATTGAGAATAATCTGGAGGGGGAGGGGGTGCCGGCGTTAGGGTCGAGAGGGGGCGCAGCTGTCGATTAAGTCCTTCGTCAATACATATGACGTTGGAACTCGAACAGTAAGTGATCGACTCCCTTAAGTCCTAGTGGGCATATACCTGCAGCACGAACCAGTGCATCTGAGTATCCTAGTTGCGGTGTAGGGTGACTTCGCTTTAGGATAACTCCAGAAATGGGCATTATACCGGGTCTACACGAGGTAATCGTAGGCACAACTTGTGAGCGGACGTTCAGCTCAAATACTTTCCACGGCTGTGTTGGCCGCAGACTGTCACTGCGTATCGTGACGACGCACGAGTTGAACGTTCGGTCATTAGTTGAGTGTGCGACTGTATAGCGTGGCTCCGGCATCATACAATTGAAATTACTTTAGATGAGAGAAAGGATATTGTGATGCAGAGTAGATCATGCTGATTATGTTAGTTTATTATGTACTGGTAGGCGTATTTGTGAACCTATTTTGTTTATAATAAAAGTTAGTATTGTTATTATCCTAGGAAACTACAACGCCTCGGTGGAGTAAGACCCGCGGTGGGAGTAAATTTCATCACCCTCATTTTTTATGGGCAACTATTCCAAGTTTTTGGCATGGGTCACATCGAGGGCAACCCATCAGACTCCCTGCAAAAAAATTATGAACGTGAAAAATTATGAACATAACAATTATGAACATCATGAAAAGACTATATATATATATATATATATATATATATATATATATATATATATATATATATATATATATATATATATATATATATATATAATATATATACAAATACATATCCTTAAATCTTCAACGAAAACATAATCACCTCTCTCATTTTGTTCGCGGGTGATAATCATGAGCATTCATCCGAAATCTCGGAGGCGACCCAAAATATAATCCGATACTCACTTAAAATTTCTGACGTGCTATAATACTATCGGTACTGTCCAGTCGACAAATTATAGGTGATTATCGAATGTTATCCAATGGACATCGGAATTACTTCTCATTTTCTGCGGTTTGTGCAGTTTCACCACGCAGTGAGTGGCACCAACGAGCAGCCTCCGTGTCAACTTTTACACGCTTATAAGCTGCCTGCAATAAGCGAGGAAATTTCCCATGTCGAAGATAAATGGGAGTTTGAAAGTCGGTAATGAATTGCTGATGCAGAATTGCAGATACGAATTAATATTCTTCAACTAACGATGGCAGTCAGTACTGGTCTGAGATCATCCATCTCTGCTGAAGTTTTATGGTGGCAGCCGTTGTGACGGCTTCAAGTGTAAACTTTGGACGCAAACAGTCACTTAGGAGACTTTTATTTGTGGTCCACCTCACGGGTGATGCGGATGTCCATCTTCATACTTGTCTTTGATGTAATTATTACCTCCGCCATGGAGGTTATGTACTTGTCGAGTTTGTGTCATTGTTAGTCGGTCTGTCACCTAGATTACTCAAAAATATATAGGAGAATCTTTACGAAATTTACAGGGATTAATTGTTAGGCGCGTTGGTACGAACAGACGATTAGCATTTGGTGAAGATCTGTTCAATAATTTATTTGTTTTGCTGCCTCTTTTGTCTAAGTAACAGAACACGAGAAGTCATTGACGGATTTTCATGAAGTTTGCACGAATTGTTAGAAATGTTACGAAGAGCAAGTGACTAAAGTTTTATGATGATCTATTATGCAGTTTGTTTGTTTGCCTTAATGCTTAATTTCAAGTTCGTCAGCAATATAACTTGTGGAAGGTGTGAAGGGATATTCATGAAATTTGCAGAAATTGTTGGGAATATTAAAAGCCACAAATGACCAACTTTGGTGTTGATGAAAAGGAAATCCTAGCTTCAGGACCAATTTGAATTTTTCTTCAACACTGCTTTAAATGAAATTACGATTGATTCCTGAAATAATAATTTTAAAAAGTTGCAATTAGTTCGTTTTACCTGATTCTGCGGGAAACATGTCATACAGGCTTCTGTCTGCCAGACGGGCTTTTGTCTGTCAGACGGGCTTATGTCTGCCATACAGGCTTTTATGTCTGCCATACAGGGTTTTATGTCTGTCATACGGGCTTTTGTCTGCCATAAGGGCTTATTTGTGAGGAGCATAAATCCTTTGGAATATCTTCACGTGGAAAGTAATGAGTGGCAGCTGTCACTGTAGAAACGCAAAAACACCCATTTTTGAGAGTAATTTTGCAAATCTTGACGCAAACTTAAGAAATTTACTTATACGAGTAAGTTCGCTTCTATCATAAGCCAACTCCGGGAAAGACCACCTGTCTCGTAAAATGTGAGTTCACCTTTCGTGTTCCGGCGGGACTCTGTCTAATACATGTTGAAAACCCAGAACATCTTCCGGTCGGTGCAGCTACAAAAAAAAAAAAACTCTGTAGCCTTGCACGCCAAGGTGCAGCAGTAGAGGGCGTGCGGGTATTTGGGACACTTTTCTCAGTGTACGATTTCATTCGTACCTGCAAGTCAGAAAACTACATGTAGTGGCAGGATATGCTTAGTTTCTTGACATAAAAGAATCTGCGACCATAGCTCGCTGAGCTGAGCGTGGTAAACGTTGAGCAGACGAGCAGGCAACTGCAGTCAGCCGTGCCATTATCTCTGCTCAGCGCTGCAGACGGTAAATGTGGCGGTGAAATTGCATTACATGAGCCAAACACGGGTACTTAGGGCACCAGGCGTCCAGCCAGCCCTGCTAATGCACTGTGGTCTGATCTATTTATGGCAGGTCTTGACACACCGTGGTCTGCTCTGTTTATGGCAGGCCTTGTATTTACTACTATGGTCTGCTCTGTTTATGGCAGGTTTTGAAATACTATGGTCTGCTTTGTTTAAGATAGTACTTGACAAACTGTGGTCTACTCTGTCATGGACCACACGAGACCTTGACCGTCCGCTGAAGTCTTCAAATGAGGCTGATGGCCAATGGATCAATTAAACTTCGATAAAATCTTTTCCAGTCAACAGAACGACCTCAAACAAAAAGTAAACGGTTCTCGGTTATGCAAGAAATGTGTTTATCAGCAAGAGACAGAAATTCCTAGCTATATACCAACTGTGGATGACGATATTTGAAACTTGGGAGAGCAAAATGACTTAAAATTGGCTAAAAGAAATTTTGTAAGTTACCATCGGCTATTGCTCACGCATACATGTATATTTCCAATCGATACATTCCTTGCGTCTGTATGAGCAGTTTATTTTTTGCTTCAAGTCGGTACGTTGAATACAACAAATTTTATCGAGGATTCATCAGTTTGCCATCAGCCTCACTTGCGAGGGGTGGACAGTGAAGGTATCGAGTACCCATGGCCCTGTTTATGGCAGGCAATGTGTCGTCAGATCTTGAGGCTAAGACAGGGCCTTAGAATTTAATATTCCTGAGGATTGTTATCACGTCAAGTGTTTGTGACAAATGGAAACCCAAGATAAACTGTCAGTTATAGTTTCGTATCTGGAATGTCCTTGTGAAGCTCGTGCCTGCGAGTTTCACTCATAGAAGTATGTTGTTCGCTGCATATTTTCCATATCCCAAAGCCAGCACGCTTCCTCGTGCTCTAATTGCAACTACCTCGCTATGCGTGTCAGTGCAGCGAGATTACTGCACGGGCGCTGTGTTTGTTTTAGGATGGGACACATCTGTTCTTAGAACCTCATACGCAGTCTCCCTTAGGAAGGTAACTGATCTACGCCCTACTGGTTGTCTGCTCATATATGTACGAGGGGCGTCTGTAAAGTTTCGAGCTTCGCTGTGTAAGAAGCGTTGATGTACGCTCAAACTTATAATTTTTCTTCTCGTAAGTATTTCTGCCAAATTTTGAGATTCTAAAAAAGTTGAAAAATAAATCATCATAAATGAAGTGGGCTTGTACACTCCAGAATCAGATCATCTTCCCATGTACTTTAAGTTAGATATATCTCAACTACCAACAATGAATAACGCTACTTCTCTGAGTTCGGAAGATATTGTATTGTGGAATTTCAGTGACTTGCATAGGAGAACCGCATTTCAGTATGATCTCAACGATGGGCTGGAGCAGACGTCCTGCACTGCTGCTGGTACCTTCAATGCCATGCTGGTCTTGATGACCAGCGTACTGTACTGTACTTGAGGGCAATGTACTGGAAACTGAAAGTGGTGTGTTTGGTAGGCGTGGGGCAGCTCGACTGAGCACTCCCAAGCGCATCCCTGGCTGGAATGCTCACCTTGCCGTACTCTATGAGCAAGAAAGAAAAAGCATATATTTTTCCCCGTAGGAAGGTTTTCATACAATAATACTATTACAATACGTGTTCAGTAAACTAGTGTAAAACGTTATTGCAATGAGCCTTACAGATTACGGAGCAAATTTACAGCACTATTCTACTTCACAATCTACTTTCTGTACAACGCTCTCTGTCTATGGTAGCAATAGGTTCACACATTGGTACATTGTGACTCTACTAACACATGTGAATTTTAAATTCAAATTCAAAAACATTTATTTCTCCCCAAAGGAAAGTATTCATACAACAATAGTTCTATTACAATACCGTACAGTACACTAGTGTAAAACGATAAGCAATGAGTCTTACACGCTAGGTTAAGAATTCTACTTCACAACCTACTGTTCGTATAAGACAAATGAGAAAGAATACATATTTCTCCCCGTAGGATTTTTTTTATTTTTCCCTACAATAATTCTATTAAAATACTTCTTGAGGAAACTAGATTACAACATCGCTATGAACCTTGCAAATTGTGAAGTTAGCCTATGTAGACAGCTTTGAGCATCTGGAACGTCTCATTGATGACAAACTTAACGACTGCACAGGCATTGACGACAGGTTAGGCGCCTAAATGCTACAGGCAATCAAATATTACGGCAGTTTAATAGATGTTCCTTGAATGTCAAAACTTATTGCTATCCAATATTTGGCAGCTCTCTTTGGGCATAATTCACTAGACAGGCCGTCAGTAAGTTGCGTGTTGCACACAATGACATATTTCGGCGGTTGGTGGGTGTGCCCAGATACACAGGAGCTAGTGATTGCTTGCGTCGTATGACGTAGAATGCCTCAATATTCTTGCTTGTGAATGAGCATGTAACCTGCAAATGAAAGTCGGAAACTCTGAAACTCGATGCTCCAGGGGATATGCTCCAACCGGAATTATCAGGGTTCGGCGATTAAGCAGCGATGGGCTAGAATACTGTATGTAGGCGATGAATTCCATGATCGGAATGACCTCCAGTTGATGTGTCTATTGCCTGCTACTTCTTTAAGCTTCCTTGTCGCTGCACGCCGACCTGAGCTCATATATCTTCCCACACTGACTCCTTACTGTACCCCCCCTTAGCCGCTTGAGGTTTTGATGATGCGTAGCACGAGATACGGTGGGACCATATGCGGGCCAGTTTATATAATAATAACTGAGATCAGGTTGAAATTTGTGTCATAATCATTGTCACAGGCCCCTTGGCCAGATTAGCTATCATGAAACAGTGTCTCTGGATCACTCAGCAGAGGCGTAAGCTTGAGTCACAGACACATTCTTTGTTCTGCACTACCGCAGCAAACAGTAATTACCTCCATTTCTAATGTCTTTGCTTGTGTGTGAGAACGAGCTGTTGAAGGTCATTCGTGTCTGTATGGGAAGGCCGAGGGTACCCATGTAATGTCCTTGTGCGTGGCCACCAATTGTTGTGACTGAGCCAAAACACTAGTTTGATCTTTATTTACTGTTACTTGTAAATGTATTAGTGAACCTGTTGTGTTCTTAATAAAAGTTATTCTTAATCTCTTATCCCAGTTAGTGTTTGTGATTCTTAAACATTTTCATACACCCCTCGTAGTATGTATACAGTAATTGTGCGTGTTTTGTAGCAATTATTGGGATATTATTCGAAGCCACCCAAAGGATAGCGGATAAAACAAGACGATTTTTCTGAGATGGTAGTGGAATATAGTCGAGACCACCGTAGCATGGTGGGACATGGCGGGACAGCCGCCAGCACTCTAACATGCTGCGACGTTGTTGGACTTGATGAAACATGGTGGCCACAGCACCACAGTCCTGATCCCTCTCACATACGTACATGGTGGGACGGTCGTAAGTACACTTACATCATGGTGGTAACGGCAGGAAACAAAAGTAAGTATAATAAATCGTGCACAGGTGATGTGGTTTTCCGTGTCCTCTGCCAAGAAACCAGCAGCCTAAATTTTGTTCTTCCATCAACGGCAGGAATTAATTACCAGGACTCAAGAAATTCCTTGGCGCTTCTTGAATTTTATCATTCTTTCTTTCTTTACGAATATTTTCTTTTCTGCACTCATTTTATTTTATCTTATTTTTTTTTTAATTTGCCTGACGAAGCAACGCTTGGCCATAAATAGCCTGGACGTAAATACAAAGACATTTTCGGCCCTGGATGCAGCCCTGCTGGATGGGCCAGACTCCTCCGCACGCAGTTTCCCACTAATTCGTCTCTATTTACCGAGACTCCCACACGGGCGGTGTGTGGTGCAGTGCAAATACCCAAGGGAGAGTATTAATGGTGGCCGCACAATTGCGTCCATTTCAAGCAAATTTCTCGGGGGCTTAATGCAGTGTGTCAGGTGGGGGCCTGCTGCGGGGACCAATCCCCTTAGTTGCTGCTCTGGGTGCGCTGACTTGCTCATCTAATGTGAGAGGTGGGCAGTTAGGTCTCGAACGGTCACTTGCGGCCCTTGGCGGTCACTTGGCGCCCATGGCGGTCACTGGTGATACTCTACGGTTACTATCCTAGCGACCCTCGGCTGCCGCTTAAGTGGCCCTTGGTGGTCACTTGCAGCCCTGACGGTCACTTGCGGCCCTAACAGTCACTTGCAGTCCTGGTGGTCACTTACGGCCCTGGCTGTCACTTGCGGCCCTGGTAGTCACTTGCGGTCCTGGTGGTCACTTACGGCCCTGACGGTCACTTGCGGCCCTAACAGTCACTTGCGGCCCTAACAGTCACTTGCGGCCCTGGTGGTCACTTGCGGCCCTAGCTGTCTCTTGCGGCCCTGGTAGTCACTTGCGGTCCTGGTGGTCACCGTTGGCCCAGTCACAAACATTTTTTTAAAGAAGGAAGCCTGTCATGCTCTGTCTTTAAGCTTTTCTGGCAAGGGCGAAAGTAGCGGCAGCTGGCCGCAGTTGCCCACTCGCGCCTTGAAATGTATAGTAGGCTAATCAGCTGAAAGTCTTAATCTTCAGAATAAAACTAAGAACCAAGAAGGCCATTGTCGTTGGAATAAGAACGTCTTGCATTATCGTCGAGTCGTAGCCAGTGATCTGCAACTACCGTTGAGGAAAGATTAAATTTTCTTCCTGTTTAAGCGCAAGAGCTTAGGGATCTGGGCCTGAAACTCTATCCAAAGTGGCGTATCGAGCGCTCAGGATTAAAGTTCGGAACTTGCAAGGCCAAAATACAGTGATATAAAGAGAATTACGTTTCAGGACCCATTTTTACCCCCCCCCCCTTTTCCTATGGTATGTTTGACATTTTTTATGATAATGATGCACCAAAGCAGAGCTAAAACACGACAGTAACGGTATATTGCAAACATCAATATGATACAACTGACACTAAGAAAAAGCAAGATACTCCTTTGTGACGTTCCCTCCCACTCATTACTCGCAATTCACATAAGAGTGAATTTTCTCCTATAAAAATCAGCAGAAACAATTAATCAATTATTCACTTGCATAAAGGTGAGTTTCCCATTAACGAACTTGCATTTAGCGAAAACCAGGTGTACTACCAAATTACTGCAATATTATTTGAAGGGCAATATTCTAAGAGTAATACGATTTAATTTCAGCATCAATAATTAATGACTGCCTTCACTGCCTGCAATTTTTTCTTATTTAATTGGTTACATAACTGAAGAATGTACATCGCAGTGCTCGCTGGAGTACACAAATGGAAGCTTTCAGCGTGTGAGTCACGGCAGGTAATCGTCGTAATTGCTACAAAAACTCCAAAGGCAAACTGACCCTAACTGCTCTAAGACGTGGGTGTTTCAGCGTAGAGCCGACTCGACGATCATCTGAGTAAACGCATTAGAGTTTCAATTATAAAATACTCTAGTGTTAATAATTGTCCTACTGCAGTAGCGGAGAAACGCTGAAATTTCCTATATTTTATTCAAATTTTTATACATAATAGCACCCTATACGTATTTTATCTACAGATTTTCACTAGAGTAAGCTCCGTGAAACACGTGGAAGTTGAATGGTAGACATCTTGAAACGCATTGAGAAGGAGCGTACTTCATGAGTAGTTCCTCAAGCTATGCTATTTTCGATAGGCACCAACCTTTGATGTATAATTACGGCGTTAGTGGACTACTTGCAGTTCGGCAGTTCGAGCATATTTATAGCGAATTACTTACGGGAATATGCGCTGTGTACTGTAGTCACAGCAGGAGTTTCGATAGACTTTGGTGTACAATGTATCGGTATAATATGTGGCCTACCTGACATTCCGGTATATTATGTGTGCCTCTAGGTTAGGTTAAGGCACCTAATGTATTCTAGCTGAACAACTCCTATCCTAACTTAGCCTAATCTATTTGTCGTAACAAATCTAACCAAACAAACATAGTTGGACCCCACATATAATTATACACAAGTAGCCTAACGTACGGGTGTCGTCTCTTCTATTGAGACGTTTCAGTGCCAAAGTAAGTTAGCCTACAGTGCCTTGCAGTGCCTGCCGTGGGAGCAGTGCTTTGCAGTGCCTGCCGTGGGAGCAGTGCCTTGCAGTGCCTACCGTAGGTTTTATGTTTAAAATATGCCTTGCCTCCTGTTCCTAATATGCCTATTACCTCCTGTTTTTCATATATAGCATCTCCAGTAACACATTGTTTTGGTTGCGTGCGTATAGTTAATCCCAAACGCCGGTTTCTGAGGTTGAAAACTTTCCACTATATATATGCTACAGTTTTTCAAGTTCTCGTATTTCTACATGGCAGGCTTCAGGCCCAACAGAATACTCTGTATCTGCGATACCTGTCCTAAGTACATTGGGTACCGTGAGTGTACTGTGTGTGCCTTATGTACTGTGATTGTACCCTGTACTGTATCTTATGCTCGAGCGGGAGCAGATACTGTCAAGTCAGTTTTTTTTTCTTAACTAGATGTCACCAATATGACGTCACGAACAATTACGTTAACATGAAGCAATGGCAGCGCTAAGATTGCTCACGTGACCGTATGGCATATGAAACACTCCTCCAATCAAGTCGGTTCTTGTTGTGTCATAAGTGACGTCATGAAGGCCGAGGAAATGAAGCGCTCCTCTTGTTTATAATTGCTTGTAACTGTCTTCTTAAATACATTGTGGTATATTTGAAGGTAAGATCGCCTTGTCGACTCATCCCGACAAGGAAATCCTCATGCACTGATTAGAGCTGCAGATAATTCAACTCTATAGGGCCAAGAGGCATGTACGGCTGTAGTCAACCACGGATTGTTGATGTATAGCCTCATAATATACAGAAGGCTCCTATGACAACTGCGGCCCTAGTCGGTGAGGACAACACTCTCCCCAGCGGCAGAGATTGACAGAAATGTCAACGCTACATTGCCGAGCACAAGACATGACTTTTCTCCCAGGTTTGGGAATTGAACGTCCATCTTTGAGACAAGGAGCGAGACAGCACACCTAGCCACCCGTATGTCTCCTGCACTACTTGGCCTTATTTATTATTATATTATTAATTAACACTACTGCACTGCCTGTTGGAGGTTAAGTGGTTAGCGGCTCCGACGTCAAGTGCGTGGGGTGTTACGCGCTTCAAATCCTACTTCGGCTAGAGCAGATTATTTACAGAAGCCCTCTGGCAGCAGGTGGGCGGGAACTTGGCTACTACACATTTTCAAACAGGCTCTCGGTGCGGGCTATTGATCCTGTTCTTCACACTACCCACTCATAACATTCTAGATTTAAAAAGAATTGAAAAGATCTTTGAAAAACAGTACTTGCATACGAGAAAAGAGAGAGAGAAAAAGAAGGTAAAATTTTACTATTACCCCCACTCAAACTTAGTATTTTTTATTGATATATTTAGGCAAAATAAAGCGTTCTTTGACTTTTTTCAGGAATAACGTTTTCGTCGGAAACGCAGTTAGTGTTTGAGATATATGACTTTGAAGTTTCCATTGATTTTCTTTGGGAGAAATAGCCGGCGTCGTTATGGGCTAGCTAGCCAACCTAACCAAACCTAACTAACTTCGCCCAACCTAACCCAACCTATCTAACCCAACCTAACCAAATCTAAATTTACCTAACTCAACCTAACCAAATCTAAATTTACCTAACTCAACCTAACCTAAGCCAACTTAATCTCACCCAGCCTAACATAACCCGAAAAACCTTCGAAAAGAGTTTTTTCATTACACTGTGCGAGTGTGGTTTTTTTCTCTCACAGAAAAATAACAGAAACTTCAAACTCATATATCTCCAAACTAAGCATTTCCGACGTAAACGTTATTCATGGAAAACGTCTTAGAATACCTTTATTTTAGCAAAATATGTCAACAAAAATACTGGATTTGACTGGAGGTAATAGCAAAAAAAAATATCAAACAGAACATTAATTTCGTGATTCGCCGCCAGTACAGTTATAAAATAACGGCAGAAGAAATAATTACTTGAAGGAATCCGATTTTCATCGCTAGCACCTACGACTGGGTCTACTCTGAACGACATATATATATATATATATATATATATATATGTATTGCCTTCTTCATTCACTAAACTACTAAATGCATAAATTGTGAAGGGAAAATAAAGCTTTGACGTGGGAATGAAATGAAAATTAACTATGAACATCCACAATAGTAATATCAGCTACTTCCGATGTCTTCACTGTTTTTTATTTCAATTTCAAATGTAGTTAACCAACAACTACATTCAACAACAAGACTCCTTCAATTTCACATCTATTTCCAACCTTGCCTAATTTTCGCCCATCTCTCTTTCCATTAGAGAATGGCCGTGATATTAGGAAGCGCGTCTCAACGGATATATTGCACTTTCTTATGATAAAGATCACTGATATTTTACAACTATGAATATTAAATTAAAAAAAAAGGTTCACAGAGCCGGTAGCGGATGCGAGACCTCATTTCACGCACAACAACGCTTATGCTTAGCACTTTGATGTCCAGTCAGACGCCTGTCGGGTCCAGAGCACCTTTGAGGTTATGAGTTTCCATGAGATCTGACTTAAATCCGGCCGTGATTCTCAAGTCTAATTGGGTTAAAAAGTAAAAATATTTGCAGAACATGGGGTGATATTGGATCGCTGGCGCTGTGAAGTTAGACAGGTATGGTATTTTATATAATGACAATTGGTAATAAGAGTCTAATGCGGCTGAGCTGTTGTTCTCGAAAATATAGTAAGCGAGCATTTCTACTGAATGCAGCCAATTTTACTTCTGCAAAGCACTACCGACCTGTCAAAAGCTACCAAGTCAAAAATACAGCGTATGCATTAAAAACATATCCCGTAATCAGCACGTGTTGCTATGCACCAACGAAATATACCCACCTGTATGTGTCCACAATATAGCAGGAAAACTGAGCACGGGAAGACGCGTTAGTTTAAGCACAGCACTTTTATCAGTGCTGGTGGACATATAAATCCTAACAGAAGTGATAGTCAGGTAGTGTGATATGCTCGCCAGTCCTCGTCTACTCTTCTACTAAGTAATGCAATTTACCGCACATTAATGTCGAACTCTAGCGGCTTCATCCCTTGTGCAGCGGCCTGTAATGCAATGATGGTAAGGTCTCGGAAAAATCCGTTGAAGGTATTTATTTCTCTCACATTTCGGGACCGAAATTGTTCCTTTTCCCACGGAAAAGCAATAATTCCCACTGAGAGGCTCCCCAGCTCTCAAAACCAACCAAAAGCAAACCGAGCCTTGGCCCTGCTGCCTCTAACGTTATTGTAATTACCGGCCATTGGGGGAGTTTTTACGGGGCCGAGCATTGCTGCAGCGCTGTAAGAGTCTTTTGACATCCTCCGCTGGCGTGTTTCTTTCTGCTGGTGCAGAATTGTTTGATGGGCTACAGCGTAGGAGCTACGGCCCAGCCACTTGTTGATGTAGAGCGTTGTGTGCCGTTGTTGTGTAGCAGAGGTGCTGGGGAAGTGACAGATCCGGTAGTGACTACTTAGTGGGGACACCGCGGGACTGCATCGTTCCGCATTTTCTCTATATTTGTCAGATTCAGTGCAATGCACGCCTTTTCTTTTACCTATAAACTAGAAGCAAAAGCAATAAGAGATGACGTACAACTGCATCCAATAGCCCACGACTCACCTCAGTGGAGTGGATGCAGCAAACACAATAATATATTAAACAATTTACCCGCCCTTACGCTCTCTTCCAGCCAAGTCAGCAGGAGGATAATTGCAGCAGCGACACACCACTTCCTTACTAGCCAGCGGTCATTCCGCTCAATGAACTTTAATTGAATGAGGAAACACAGCTGTTTTCTCCTGGCAAGCCAGCCTCCTGTTCTTTCCGACGGGACTATTTCTGGCGGCGCGGTTTTCCACAAACATGCATTCTACAATCGATATACAGTTGGGTGAAATAAATATTTGTTCACCGTGAAATTATTTATTCAAAAAAATCTAACAAACCAAAAATAAATATATTGATACAGTATTTGTATATTTGCGTATTTTCGCCGTATGTTTTGGGTCGTTGTCCTGTTGAAAACGAATTCGTGCGGTAGCCCGAGTTTTTGAACCGACCCATGCATACGTATGTTCCCTTAAAATGTTCTGATACATGTGAACCTCCATTCTCCCTTCTATATTATGAGTGTTACCTGTTCAACGTGATGACAAGCATCCCCCAAATCATAACGTTATCACTGAAAAATTTCACGGAGTGAATGGTGTTTTCTGGTGCGGATGCCGTTCCGCCCGTCCTCCACACACGGTTCTTTAAATTTTGTCCAAATAGCTCTATTTTAGTCTCATCCCACCACATCACGTTTTCCCAGAACTACTCAGTCTTCCCTTTTTGCTCACGAATGAATCTCAGACGAGCTTTCCTATTTCATTTCGACAGCAGGGGAGTTTTGCGAGGAGTTCGAAAATATAAACGGTTTTGGTGCAGCTCGTGGCTTAATTATTATTGTACGAAGGCTAACGCTTGCCCCTGCTGCTAGCAAGTCCTCCTGAAGCTCTTTTGAGTATTCATGGGATTTTCGGACACTTTCCTGGCCATTTTTCTTGAGGCTCCAGGGGAAATCTTCGGCGGCCTGCCAGATTTAAGTTGGTTTTCGACGGCTTCCGAACTTTTAAAAATTTTGATAAAAATGACCCAACGGGGGTAAACGGTATTCTAAGTGCCTGTGATATTTGCCTATAATAACCCCAAAGCTGCTCATGGACTATAGTAGACTTCTAACATAAAATCTAGAAGGTTCTAGAAAGTTTTTGAACAATTAAACCAATTTTAGAATGAAGAAATCATTTATTACGAAAAAATTTGAATCCCAGATATGTGAAATATTATATAAATAATTTTAATTTTTGTTGACATATATCAGTTGATAACTCTTAAATACAAATTCAATATCAATATATTTATTTCTGGTTTGCCAGATTTTTTTAACAAAAGTTCATTGAGTACACATATTTATTTCCTCACTGTATAAAGTACGTTAAAGACAGTCTTGCCATGATTATTGGCAGAATAAGCTATTAAACTATATATTCGGCCCTTTGGCCCGTAAACTTCATTTTCTTTCATTACTATCGTCTTAATAACAAGGCTACACAGCCTTCCAGCCATTCCTCGTATATTACGGTACATCTAATTCTAAAGCTTGGTAATTTTTTATTCCTGCCTGTCTTTCTCTATACTTTGCGCCCTTCTCCTGCCAGTGGTGGTGCACTGTGCCAACTTCTACTACATGTATATGGCGGAGGAGAGCCGATATCGACATAGGATATTCCTAATTGCGCCTCCTGGCCGACTAGTATCAATGTGCGGATCGCCCTTTGGCGGAAATAATAATCCACTGCATGAAAGCCGTCATATTATGAGATATAAATACATGATTTCAAATTTACATGTTTGTACTGTAGGTCATGCTATAAGTACCGCCATACCTATTGGATGTAATTGTAAGCTGTAATATTTCTAACAAATTAATGTATACTATACTTAATTTTTAATATAAGCTGTAATATAATAATCCAGAACACCTCCCGCCTGTGGAGAAATAAATGTTAAATAAATAAATAAACACGTAAACACGTACACTACAATAAACTGCATATGTATTTTTTGCAATGCAGTAGCCAGTAAACCTTCAAGAATTTTAACACCGTACTGCAACACATATGAGAAGGCAGTCAGCCAGTCAGCCCATGGCTTTTCGTTCCCTCTTTATATTAAATCTCCTTGACTCTGCTACTGAGCCGCTTATGCCTCTAAGCTCTACCAGCAGGCGATCCGCTCGAGCGAATTTCTCCTATGCAGGCGAAGGGCAGAATATTTCTGCATGTTCTATAATGTATGTTTAGAAAAAAGAAAATATTGTTTTCTTCTGTCGCTGCTCTCACAGTCCTCGAGAGAAAACACGTGCTGCGGCTTAAGCCCATCCCCCCCCCTTATGCTGGAAACTGTTAGGTGCCACCCTGCCTCAGTCTAGTCCCTGTTTTTTGCACTGGTCCTTTTTGGTCTGGAATCATATGCAGAAATCACCTTTCGGTCGTGTTGGTCTGCGGGTTTTTAAGTCAGTCGTTAATGGTTTTCTAGTGGATTTTCCTTGGCAGCGTTTCGAGGTTCCTGGGGCTGCGCAATGCTTCATTAGGGTTGCGCTAGCGGCCCCAGAGGCCGCTGCCAGGGCTGCCAGTAGGATTTCTGAGAAAATCCGCGATCGTGGGTGCGGAAGGACAGATACACAGACTCACTGAAAACTCTCCATCTTTGCGGACACTCCGCTGGCTACAATTACTACATAGAATATTGAGTGACCTACGTGGGGTGCTGCCAGCGATTGATAATAACGGGAGAACGAGACAAGCATACGAAGGAGAAGAATGCGCGTAACCATGTTCTATATGACAATCATATATAGAACACAACAATTAAATAATAATTTTATTCATATAATGTTTAGCGATCACTACGGCGGCTGGGTAAAAAAAACATTTTCCGGCCTTGCCAAGGGTGTTTCTGGTCACGGCCACGTTTTCAGGGATATGACAAACGTTTTTCATGTTAAGGCAAACGTTTTTCTGGTTGTGGTAATCCAAAAAGTGTTGTCAGGGCAGCACGACTCTGCCGAAGAATTACTTAATTAATATTGTAAGTTGTTTAGCCGGTGGTTGGTGCCTGTAGGCCTATTTTCACAATAGTGCTGCATCACTCGTGCGTTGGATGCCACGCGGCTGTTCGAGAACTTCACGATTAAAAAGAAAAAAAATGGAAAGTAGCTTTCATTAGTACTTGCAATATCGGCCTCCACAAGGCTGTCTCGTTGTATGTACATTACTATTAAGGTTTAATTTTCGTCATACTTCACGATTAAAAAGAAAAAAAATGGAAAGTAGCTTTCATTAGTACTTGCAATATCGGCCTCCACAAGGCTGTCTCGTTGTATGTACATTACTATTAAGGTTTAATTTTCGTCATGAAACAAATTTCGACTTGGAAAATTTTAATAGGCAGAGAAAGATCGTTGGGATCATAAGCCGTACCGTGTTTGACTGAGGGCTATGTTGCTTCATATACTAGTAATGATGGGTTGCGACGCGATAACCTATGCATCGCCCAAACAGCGTATGATTTATCTTTCTATTGCAATTTAGGAGCACCTAAACACATCACACTTACACACGCACACAAAAAAACTCCCATGTCCATACTGCAACCCGGAGACGCCAAACCCATGGTAGTAGCTGGCTAGCATTCCAAGCTTACTCTCCTTGTACTGCAGGTTCGCTGCCAACCCAGGCACGCGAGCTCATTGCTGATCTGGGTGTGCTGACTCGGCAGTAGTGGGCGAGCAGACTGCCGTGAGGGTACTTAATTTCCTTCCTCAAAGATGATGAAGAGGGTGAGTAGTATGTAATGCGACCAAATGCACACTTTTGAGGGTAACCTAACCTCGCGGCTCCCCTAGCGCTTCCGGTTTATAACGGCCAATGCACTACCGGTGTAGCGGGGGTCTGGGGGGTGCAAACCGAAAGTTGGCTGGGCCTGGGAAACCGGAAGAGAGTGGAGCCGGAAATTACCGTCAAAAGTGTGCAGTTGGTCGCATTACATACTGCTGGGGCGGGGTTTCTGAACATTCCGTCCGTCAAATTGGCCCCATAGCTCTTGATCACCTGTGGTCAACTGCAGCCGCACTTACTCCTCTGGGGCTAGTGGGCCTATATCCGTAGCACAAACCAGTGCGTGTGGGTATCCCTTTCCCAGTTGAGGGTGTGGTCAATTTGTCTTCACCTTTACCCGAGATTTCGAACACGGGAACATTTCTCCTCACCCTTCCGATTTCACAGTCACAACTATAGCACGCCCAATAATACATTGTCTCAATAAAGTGCCAATTGTACAATTTCGTATATCTCTTCCAATTTCAACGCATAATCTCAAGCGATGTCCATACATGTTCAGTTATAGGTATATCACTGTCACAAATACTTCTGTTCTAAGAAAGGGAAACGTTCCCATCTTTCGATTCTCGAGTGCATTGGGGTTCATGTAACACACACTCGCTACATCTCATGGATAAAGAAATACATCTAACGTTACGATAGAAATTCAGGGTCGGCGTTTCATAGCCATCGCTGAAGGTTAATGACATTGAGAAGATTTACAAATGTTTGATGTTGCCATCCTCTCTCACTAGCTACAGCTTTTCTGCACTACGCGTAAGCCTGTCAGTGCGATGCTCGTGTGGCGGCACTAAATTACAGAAAAATAATCTTGGCAATTACAGGAGAATCTAATCGGCACATGCACGAGCGCACAGAGCTAGGAACAGGTACTTTGTGCAGAGAGAAGCTCCGAAGGAGTTTTATTTCCAGTGGCTGCGTTTGACGGAAGGGCCGTGAAGGCCACGGCCAACAGTGATGGGAAAGGGAAAATAACTTGTTGTAGTCTTTCGCTATAATATATTACATTCACATCACATTTGAATGTGACGCTAATGCATTTTAATGGAACGTTAAAGTAACTATTTTTTATATGGCAAAGTTAACCACACCGCTCAGCCAAACTCACCGCTCAGCCAAACTCAGTCACTCACAGGCACTGGTTCGTGCTGAAAATAGACGTTTAGAGAAAACGGTAAATGAGTGGGAAACATGCAGATAATGACTATTGTGCCATTATCGGATAAAAATCATAATTTAACAGACTACTAATGAATGCAAACGGTACATTTCTCTTGCTGTTGTTAGGACTGTCAGTGGACCGCCTATCGGAAAATCATAGGCAACTATTCGATGCCTATCCAAAAATTACTCAGAAATTTCCGTGTGGGAGCTTTGCTCTCGATATTTAATTCAAATTATTCTGTGTGTGGCTGAAAAAGGTTTCAAATTTCGTAAGGAATTTGACAATTCAAATGTTATGAGCCTATATTGCAGTCTACAAACATAAGGCAACGCTCATAATTTCGTATATTCGTTGCCTTCTCTGCAGTTTATGTCGTCTAACAAATGCAGCAACCCCTTCAGTTCACTCACCTTCATTAAATCTATTTGAGGGCGTCGTTAGGCCCATTTTATGGGGCTTAAGGCCTCCTGAGCCTCTTAAAATATTCCTAAGCTCCCGAAATTCAGAGTATTTTATTTAAATAGAAAGTAGTGCAGACAAGCACAAACATTCATGGGGCAAACTCCCTCCCCCCCTCCTATCTCTCAGTCCTATAGTGGCGCCACTGGGTTCTCAGCATATCCCTTTACGTATGAAAACTCTACTGCTGTGAAAGCTTATTTTTATAGAAGCTCATAGAGAACACTTGATAGTTGTCTCCTCAGCCCACCTACAGTTCACTTTAGAACATAAATAAAATACAAGCACTAATTTTGGAGGGGATGTTAAACATGCTGCCAAAATTTCCAGAGAAAGAAACAACGCGCTGGATTTAACCTACAGAACTTTGATGGGGCTTTAGTGGTATCTAGAGATGTCAGTACCGACAGAGGTAATTAAGTAGGACCCTTTGGCTTCTGTCCGTAGCTCTATTAAGCACGAACATTGATGTTTGCTTTTCAAAACGAGCGCGTTATTTTCCTGTAAAGCTTTGAGGAAACTTTCAAAAGCCATATAAGCCTTCGTTTTTCATATTTTATGTGTGAGACAATGGTAAGTTATGATGGTTATCGAGAAGTCGTTTGAGACAATGGTAAGTTATGATGGTTATCGAGAAGTCGTTTGAGACAATGGTAAGTTATGATGGTTATCGAGAAGTGGTTTGAGACAATGGTAAGTTATGATGGTTATCGAGAAGTCGTTTGAGACAATGGTAAGTTATGATGGTTATCGAGAAGTCGTTTGAGAGATTGGTAAGTTATGATGGTTATCGAGAAGTCGTTTGAGACAATGGTAAGTTATGATGGTTATCGAGAAGTCGTTTGAGACAATGGTAAGTTATGATGGTTATCGAGAAGTCGTTTGAGAGATTGGTAAGTTATGATGGTTATCGAGAAGTCGTTTGAGAGACCATCTAATATGCAAAATTAAGTTCTTCCTAAAGCAGTTTTTATGGCGACAGAGCTGAGCACTCAAACTCTTCAAGGAGAAGAATCTTTCTCTTCGCCACGAGAATAAATGGTCTTTGCATACCTTATAGGGAGCTAATAACTAATGCCTATATAGTGATCTCAAAGGGGCAAAATTGAATAGCTTGGTGCACATCTGAGTAAGAAAGTTTTCAACATTTCGCTCCATTATTACTCTTTAATGTGCATTACATTTGTAGCAATTACTGTGCAGCTCTACTGCCATGAATAGAGATGAGGTTGGGAATATTTTTGTTCCCTTAAGACTCTGGTGTACTGAAGGATTAATGCCATAGCTTCTCCTTCTTCCTAGAACTACTCACAAGAATCAGGCTTAGCTTCTCCATTTTCTCAGAGAATTAGCATTTAGGGTAATATTTTCGCAGGCAGCCACATCAACACAGCCTGTAATTGTAGGGTGGAAACGATCTTATCTTTAGAAACCATTGTCTGCAGGGCATACCGAACCGAGCAGTTGATGAGGCGTATTTGGCAGTTTTCTTGTTCTATTCGGCATGTGACACCGAGGTGTGAATAAGAGGTGCGGGGGTACCTGCGGCACCGGCACCTACGGTAAGGTACCGAATACCAGATAGACCAGCGGTCAGCGGTTACGTGCACTGTGGAGATAATTCTCTGCTGACTCTCTCTTTGGTCGCTAACTGTGGTTTCACAGAAGACACCCAACAGAGTGACTCCACACACTTGGGGTTATGTGCGGAACGTCGCCTGGACTTCCTCCAAAGACCCACAAGGTACACAAGGTAATGTATTTGTTAATATTCCAGTGGCAGGATGACCGGTTCCCCACCTATGATAATAACAATATCTTTTTACCCATGCAGAATAATTTAGTGAACTTGTCCCATAGGCGGAGTGTTGCTTGTCTCCGTGTGTTCTACTAGGCATTCAATAATGTGAGCCATCAGCTACATTGCTACATTCCTCTCTCCCTGCCCTCAAGGTCTTTGCGAGAAACACTCGTGCTGCTACTAATGCCCTTCCCTCTACTGTTTTATGTTCCGAACTTACATAGACTTCATAGCCAGGATTCGTGTTCGGCAGTGTTGAAATACGAGCGTTCAGACTAGTCCACCGTGAATGTTTCCTTGATTAATTCTTCAGAGCAGCGCTCTGAACGTCCTAGGGTTCCTTATGCACCCTTCGGATTTCATTTATTGTCCACAGACGCATAGGTCTGTAGTTTTAATAATAGCTGGAGCACCCTGAGAGCGCATACCTCGGCCAACGCTAACGAAAAATTAAAATTGGTTCTGGAACTATGATTTCCTTTTCATATGTATCACGTCAAAATATGGTCATTTGCGTCTTTGACAGTTATAACAGGTTCTGCAAATTTTTTGAAAATCCGTATATAACTTTTAAAGTTATGCTGCTGACACACATTTGACAAATATTCTTCACTCAAACACACAAACAGATCAGCCAATCCTCACAAAAATTCGGTCATTTACTCTTCGTAATATACTTAACAACTCATTTAAATTTCATAAAAATACATCAGTAACTTTCTCAGTTATAGTAAGAAGAAAAAGAGATAGACAAATAAACGGTTGAACGGAACTTCGCCAAAAGTTATCATCTGTTATTCTTGGCGTGCCTTAAAATCCCTGTAAATTTTGTACAGATCCGTCCATAACTTTTTGAGTTACCAAGGTGGCAGACAAACAAACTAACAAACAAACAGACTCGGCAAAAATATAACCTATTTGACGAGGTAAAAACATATCTGAAGTATGATCTCCCAACCAGATAATGTTCCATGTCACACGTCATGAGTTTTGAGAGGTTACTTTGAGAGGGAGCATGTGAAGGTAATGGATTGGCCCCCTCAGTGTCCCGACTTAAATCCCATCGAGCATCTGCGGTCGGACATAGGGAAAAAAATTAGGATGTAGAAATGTTTTTCAACACATCTGTTAAAACTCAAATTTCATAAAGAATGGCTCTAAATTGATGCAGCCACTTGTCCTAATTTTGTCTTTAGTATGCCAAAACGCAGAAAAGGAATAACTATGCCTTAGTGTGTTATGTGGTATCATCAATAATGTAGGTACGTTTAAATACGCTAAATTCTGAACTACAGTGTTTCTTCCTGTCCAGGTGCATATTCTGGCCCGGTGGATATAGTCTGGCCTGAGGCGTATATCCTTGTTTGGGATCATATTGCGGCTAAAGATGTGTATCCCGGCTCATGAGGTCGGATTTTTCATCAAACAAACATAGCGGCTTGCGCTTGTTTCGCGTCTCATGCTCTAGCGCTCTGTAGCGACTGGTTTTGTCTAAGGATTTGCGCTGAAAATTTTCAGCTTGTTCGAGTACCCGGGGATGTTAAGAGCTTTTTCAGTTAGTCTTGCCCCCAGACGACTCCACGGCATTGAATGTCTTTAAGGAAGTTCATCTTCTATTTATCTTCAGAACCTTGGGACATGTTAAATAGACATTAAAAAGCAAGTGGAACGTAGGAAATAATCCCTAAAAATCAGGGAAGCTGTTGCCAAAATTACAGTTTTCACGAAAAAGACGTAACTTTTTTTCTAACGCAATAAAATTTAAGATTTCGCTGCAGATGCTTTGCTTCAGCCAAAGCTTCGCAGTTTACACAAATGAAGCGACTATGCTATCCAAGATCTCCCACAAACGTCAACCTCTACTTTAGAAATCGGTCTCGCAGTAATCCAGTTGCAGTTTTCAGCCATCGCTTTATGAAATCTGTGGGTTTGGGCGGCGCTTACACTAAGCCCTTCGGCAGTTTACGACGTCGTACCGACAAATTTTGGTGGCCGAGGCGTAGCCTGTGCGGCTGGGTTGGGCTCTAAAATAGAGCTCGTCTCCTTTACAAAATGACGCTCCATCAAATGCAAGACTCGAGGAAGGTCAGAAAAGAAAACTTGAAGCGCCGTCACAGAGAAGCAATATGTTGGCCCAATATCGCTGACAAAGTGAGTCGTTCTATAAAATGCCCACAAAATAAGTTCCTTTCTTGGCTTCTCACTGAATATTTGGCGGAGTTCACCTGCTGCCAATGATCGCAATTGCTTCCTGTCAGCGCAGAACCATAAAAGGGAAACCCCGTCGCTGATAGTCCCTTGCCGATATCGCTTTAAAAGCGGGAAAAGAAAAGAGACTGTTGTTACCTTGCGGTAAAACGATCAGCATACTTACAATCCAAGTATGTTGCGGTGTAGAGGTGAAGTGAATCGCAGTGTAAAGACGGTGTGGAGAGAAAAGTAGTTTCATTGAGCAGTTACTTCTTTTCTTTTATTTCAATGCTTACATGACGGCAATGCGAGTGATAAATTATCTGAAACTTGGTTTGTTCAATTCAAGATTTTTTTACTAGAAAATTTTTGTGATTTTTTCTTATTATCTGTACATAATAACAAAATTGAGTTTCCATCTCATGTCAAAGAAGAAAGTTCCAGTTCATAATTGAGTAAAAATTGATAAAAAAAATTCCGTAGCCGTTAGGAAGATATTTGTTGCTCTATTAATGAACAATGTTTTAGTTTGCAAAATTTCATAGCAGTGAAACTTCTGATTTTGTGAAATCAGCATTTCTATGCAGATAATTTACTTTAAAACAACAATTATTAATTTTAAACACTCATTTGGATCGTTTGACTCGAAATCTATGGCCCGAAACTTTTTCAACATTTTCTCCCGAAAACTTTTTTGGCTTTGATTGAAGTTTTCAGATATATGAAACTTCATAGGGTAATAAAAACAATAGAAAATTATTATATGACTGCTGTACATTAAGTCTTTTATTACTTTGACGTCGTACAATGTTTTAGTTTAATGACCCTGTTGGTAGTCAAACCACATTCCCAAGGAAGCAGCGTCTCTATGTCAAGAATTTCATTCAAAATTTTATCTACAAGCTTTATACTCTTAACTTGTTCGACTATCTCAAAATCTACCTAAGTCCCATAAATTTTGATAGTTTCTATTTATTATATATATTATATATATTATATATATTATATATATATATATAACAAATGGGAAGTTTAGATTTTGTTTTCTGTTATCAAAATTGCTTGTCAATGTATCTGAAAGTTTTCTATTTTTTTTTTAAATCAATAAAAACTCTCATTTGATTTAGCATTTAAATTTAAATCCTTTGATAATTGCGCAACTCCTTAGTGTATTTTTCCTACTTTTTTCTACTTGTGCGCATTTTTCTTGATTTTTGATCAGTTTATAATTTTTGTTCATGTTTCGTTTTTCTAGTTCACGTACGTTTGTATGTGCTTGATCAGTTTTTCATTTTAGTTCTTTCTAGTTCACTTTTGTTCAAATTTGTTAATATTATTCTTTTTTGTTATTTTTTAATTATAATTGTTCACTTTTGAACGTCTGTGTGCAATATTCTTCGTTTCGTTAATTTTTGCTCAACTTTTTTCATTTCGTTATTTTATATTAAATTTCATGTATCTTTGCTCATTTTTTTAGGTATTTTAACTCATTTTTGTTTATATTAATTCATTTTTATCTCCTTTTTGTTCATTGCTATTATTTTTTGTCCTTATCTGTGCATTGTTTACGTATATTTGTGCGCATTTATGCATCTCTGCACTCTTTTATTCACTTTTCATTATTTTTGTGCAGTTTTGTTCGTTTTTGTTCCTTCCTGTTAATTTTTGTGCATTTTTGTACATTTTTCCGCGTTATTTTACATTTTAGTTGAATGAACTATTCTGAAGACATTATCGTCTATATGTTGATAATTTTCCTTCACACCCGTTTGTAAATTTTGTATTCTCGCACTAGTGGACCCGTGCGTGTAAAAAATTCACACAGTAATTGATATGTTTGCTCTCTTCTCTAACTTGCTGTGTCCACATTTTTCAACTCACGCTTATTAAAACAGCTCTTATTCCCTTCAGTAATCGTTTTACTTTCGTTTTACTTCAAGTGTTTCTTGTCACTGTGTCGCATAAGCACTTCATCTCTTATTTTACGTTCCCTATCCTCTTTCTTAATTAAACGTGCGTTTTACGAAGTAAAATCTTCAGTAAAACACTGCAATAAACTTGAATGCAACTCCAGTCAGCTTGTGTGCAATATGAGTGCATGCATCGTATCTATGATACTGTCAGATATCTGCTTCATTGAAATGGTGAAATTTTAGCCTAAGAAGCGAAATCTGCTCCCCCAGTGAAAAACACTAAGCTAGAAGAAATAATTGTCTACTGTCCTACGCGTCCTGAGTGCGCCGTCGATCACCTGCCGAATTTATACGTCGTCACCTAAGAGAAAAAGTTGTAGAATTGGATTTCAGAAGCTTCATATATATTGTTCCGGCTTCAAGAAGTGTTTCAAGCGAGACGTGCATTCAGATAAAGAGAAAAAGATCCTACTTTCGCCATCTTTTGCAACCTGGTCATTGACATCTATGAAAACGCAACTTAATTACAAAATCTGCAATCTGGCCTATTTTTCGCCTATCTGTCTCCTTAAGAGCGGACACGAAACAAATAAATAGACGAGGTGTTTTATTAGGTAAGGATAGGAATAGTAATACCAAGAAAAACGCTTCTGTACACCCGTGTAGCAAGTTGTAACGAAACCGAACAGTTGCCAAGATTCAATTCAACAAACAACACAAATTACCCGAAAAATTTTCCCACAGCAAAATGCACAATGGACTTGCTGAAAAAAAGAAGAAAAGAAAAACAAGACAAGCATTTCAAAACGCTAAACTCATCCAAGGCAAGTGCCATTCTCTGAATCCTAAACGCCTTTTAACAGAAGCAAAATTCAGCTACTATAAACATGCAGTCGTCAGCAAATGTAACTTGCTAAGATACAAGTTATGAGCCGTTATTATGCAATAGTAAGACCAGGAAGCAAAGAGTACAACAGGAGGACTCAATGGGACCAAAATGAAACTTAGCCGCGACCGCATGTCGGCGAATGACATCACATCGACAAGACTAACTATTTGAGGGTCGGACTTCAGGCCTTCGTAGGTTGGGCTTTTAATCCTAACGAAAAATATGTATAAGCAACGTTATATTCTTGTCGAGAGAGAAACCATAAGAACAGTAACTGTTATTGCTCAGACTTTCTGTACTTGACAACCATATTAACGTGTTTTGTGCATGGGTGCGACCCAAGTAGCTGGCCAGTCAGGAGCGGGAGATTGAATGAATTGAGCCGATACTTTTAAATGTTTTTTGGAAGGCACTGTAAACTGAATATGAAGTCTAAATAAGGCTTAACTTCAAAGAAGAAGTTAAATCAGGGCGCTCTACCGGCCCAGACCTTGCTGGGTGAAAGTTTCACCAGCCTCTACAGATCTTTGATTAACTACGTCGGCGGCCCTCCTCACGAAGCAAAAGATGACATTTCATTACAATGTAAACTTATCAGTGGAACTTCACCCGACGTTATAGACCCCTGAGAAAAGTCACTCAAGCGACCCCTTGGGGCATGGCGGAAACTCATGTGTATTCAAAAAAGTATTTCACCATCTTAGGAGGTAAAATTGTTTTTATCCGCTATAAGTTCTCGCTGCAATTAATATCACTGCTATCAGCAACAGTTATCCAGGGGCAAACTTGAGCACCTTTTCCGCAGGAGATGTTGCAGTTGAACGCAGTTTCTGCAGACGAGGTTAGTTTTGTAAAGTTAGGTAGGTTCTCTACATTTCCCTTTCTTTTCCGCGAGGTGGGCCGCCAAATGGTGGTAAGCGACCCATCCCATGGGACTCTTATCTCCTGCCGTGTGGGGCCCACAGAAGGGACCCTCCGCACGAGAGTTCTCTTTCTTCTGTCTCCTTCTCTTTTCTACTTTCGTCTCTCGAGAAGCTTTGCTCCTCATTTCCCCTCCCCACCAGTAGTAGCGCACTGAACCAACTTATACTATATGGCAGAGGAGTACCGATGTCGAGATAGGATATTCCTACTCAAGCCTCCTGGCCGACTAGCATTACTGTACGGATCGCCCTTTTGCGGATACGTTGGTGAAGCTAATCATGCAATAATAATAAAAATAATAATAATATCGACGTTTCAATCCAGTTCGACTTCAGAATCGTAGACAATGAAAGGAAGAAGAAAGAAAAGTACCGCGACTCGCCATCGAACTTCAACGACTGCGGCAAATGAAGGTGGACGTTGTCCCAGTGGTCATCGGCGCTCTGGGGGCAATGTTCAAGAATCTCAAGACTGCTCTTCGAGAGCTAAAACCCTCCGGAAAAGTTCTCTGCTTGGAACAGCGCACATCATTCGCAAAGCAAAGTGCTCTGAGCCTTAGGTAGCGGGATGCGACCCGGCGCTAGAGCGTAGAGCTCCACATCGCTCAACCGATCCAAAATTTGGGTTGTGTAATCTCTCGATAATAGTAATAATAATAATAATATCATCAGAAATAGTCGACATAGACTGCGAGTGGGTTGCCTTACATTTTTCAGAAAACAAAAATCTAAAAAAAAAATCGAAAATGCAGAGGCCTTCAGATATATACACAGTAGAAATGTGAAAGTGGTGAGGTAATTGTACATTGGATTTCCAGCTCCTATGTACGAAACGGCACTAAAAATTTATGAAAAAGTATTTCAACATCATATGAATGAAAGTGATCATTTTTATATTCACTATAATCTGACTAAAACGTGAATGGGCTAAATGCATAGATCATTTATGCTAACTATTCTGAAAAACACTCAAGAGGGGCCGGAAGACTATATTGTGAGCATACGTTAAGGCCAACGCTACACCAGTGCAGCAAGTGACGTACGACGCAACCAATTTATTAGACGAAAAAACGTAACGTTGGGTACAGCAATCTACTGTCCCCAACGACGCAACCCAGATCACGCAAGACACCGGGCATTACTATCGATCACAGGCAACGTGTCTTTCGCAAAAATCGTTTTGCATCGATTGTTGCGCCGGTGTAGCCCTGACTTGAGACCCTCCTCTGATACACACTAGATATGATTCTTACAACCATTGAGATCCAGTTCAAGCATCAATAATTTGTACATACTGAATCACCAACATATTTATTTCGAGCTGAACTCCTGACTGACTCTGTGAAACACATTCGCCATTTGCTTATCTTCACCTGACACACATGCGAATTTCACGTCCTTATAAGCAGTGAGACAAATGCTGTCCCTAAACCAGCCCATTATTAACATACACTAACGGGAAAATCTTTTCTCGGATTCAGAACGAAAACCGAGTTTTTGTGCTACACACCAACGCAAGTATTTTCCGCCCATCCACCGCTAAACGTGCTGGTGTTAGGCCAACTCTTTTAGAACTGTAATCAGGTACCTTTTCCGTATCAAAATTGTTCATCAGGTCTATCTTGTGCCTGCCGAACAGCAGCTAATTGGCAAAGCGCGCAATTTTTGTGCTCGGGGCAACAGCGGCAGCTATAATTGCGCTCATTAACTCTGCGCAACAAAGGACTTTCAAAACAATGGCAAAAACTTCTTTCATTAAAAGAATCGCGGCCAGTTTTTATATTTTGGCATAGAAATATTGCCCTTTGCTACAGTTAATGGCGCCTTTTTGTGCAGCCTGGCCAGCGCTCACGATATTTTTGCGCCTAATTTAGGTATTTTTACCTTACTGTTTGCTGGTAACCCACCCATTATTTTAAACTGCAACTTTTAAGTCAACAGAGCCTTTAGGAACTCTACCGCTTGTATTACCTTAGTCGGAGTTCACAGACCAAACTCGTTTTGTTATTGTTTGCATTTTGAGGATAGCTCTTTGTCCCACATCTCATATCATTTTAAGGTCTGGTAAAATCTTTGTATTTTGAAAGTAACTTTTTGCTTCTTAGTTCACTGTATGTTTTTTTTTTCTCGGGATAAGTTGTAATATACTTGCATTTCGAGAATATATATTGACTTCTTGTACAATATTGTATATTTTAATGATGTCATGTAAAGTATTTGTTGTATTTTGAAAATGACGTGTTATTCATAGATCGCCATACGTCAGGGTGAGGCGGTCTGTCAAGACCAGCTCTGAAAAGTTGACAGACCAACCAGAAGTTCCAAACGAGGCTAGCACAATAGGGGAATACTCAGGGTGATACTGACATTGAAAACTAAGCTAAAGAATGTGTACACTTCACTTGAAAAATAAATGGTATGAATGCTGGCGATCTCCCCTCTGGCGGGTGACAGTTCGATCTCAACGCTCATCAGGTCCTGGACACATCGCCGACTGCAGGGCACGTCGTGAACCCAAGCCGCCTGCGTCCCCAGTAGACTCTCAGTACGTAGGTCCCAGTAGGCCCTCAGTGCGTAGGTCCCAGTAGGCCCTCAGTACGTAGATCCCAGTAGGCCCTCAGCACGTAGGTCCCAGTAGGCCCTCAGTGCGTAGGTCCCAGTAGGCCCCCAGTACGTAGGTCCCAGTAGGCCCTCAGTGCGTAGGTCCCAGTAGGCCCTCAGTACGTAGGCCCTCAGCACGTAGGTCCCAGTAGGCCCTCAGTGCGTAGGTCCCAGTAGGCCCTCAGTACGTAGGTCCCAGTAAGCCCTCAGCACGTAGGTCCCAGTAGGCCTTCAGCACGTAGGTCCCAGTAGGCAACTATGGTTGATGGAAGTAGAAAGCCACATTGGCTTTCGTGTTAGCAGGCCACTACGGCTGATAAAATTTACAGCCCCCTACGGTTGATGAAACTCGCATGCCACTACGGCTGATGAAACTCACAGGCCGCCATGGTTGACGACACTTACAGGCCATTACGACTAACAGAATTAGCAGGCCCTGTGGCTGCCTGACAAGATCAGTAGACTACTATGGCTGCTTGACAAGATCAGTAGACTACTATGGCTGCTTGACAAGATCAGTAGACTACTATGGCTGCCTGACGAGATCAGTAGACTACTATGGCTGCCTGACGAGATCAGTAGACTACTATGGCTGCCTGACGAGATCAGTAGACTACTATGGCTGCCTGAAGAGATCAGTAGACTACTATGGCTGCCTGACGAGATCAGTAGACTACTATGGCTGCCTGACGAGAGCGGCAGACACAAGCTGTTGGTGAGACGGTCGCATAAAATAAAAGCGACCGCGCACGGGCCGCCAGGTCAGGGATGCACGTCCTGTATAACTTCAATGTCGTCCAATATGCCGCACACGCTGCCTCTGCAGCTGGGTTCCTACACATAACTTTTGTTGCCGTCACAGCCAACAGACGACTCCGCTACTCTGACGACTGACAGAGCTAGAGCAAGCGACAGCAGAATGCTGCAGGTTGTATTTTTGATGCCGTTTCATTGCTTTTGAATTATTATTTGGCATAAAACAGTGTTGTTTTTTGCTTATATAACCACTGCTTTTGCATGAGTAGTAAATGAGCTGCGTAAATATCTTACAATTTCTCAGTAAAACACGTATCACTCCACATCCATTACGCCTCACCTTTTAAATTAGGTGAATATCTACCAAGTGCGTGCAAGCCCAAGGATGATGAGACTTACAAGGTTAACTCTCGGAGAGGGACCAAGCTGCAGTGCACCATAGGAAATGGGCTTGTGACATTATAAAAACCTCGTACGTTAATAAGTGGTTATTTTGTATTTTTTCTTCATCATTTCATTTGGGACTGCAGAGAGTCCTACATGTCCTAAAATCTTTATAGTTGCACAAAAATATGTATCAAAGCATCTACCAACTTTTTTTGGCTTTCTGAAGGATAAAATTTTGAAAGAAGGTTAAAAGGCTTGTAAAAGAGCAGATGAATTAACCGGCAAGTGCCTGCATGTGTCAGACGTACTTTTAGAGCCAAGTTTATCGTCATTAGAATGCAATAAATTAAGTGAGCTTTATCAAAGGTATTATGGCATATTGAATACCTAAATGTTTTCGATATTTTTCGTCTTCTACCAATGAACTGCTTTCCTCTATAATTTCAAACCGCTGCAACAAAAATTGGCTCAGATGCGAATGATTAAACGCCGAGATAGAATAACTTTTTAACAAGATTTGAAAGAAAAACATTAAAGGATCAGAGACAAAAATTACTCTTTTTCCGGTGAAGTAATATTAAAGTAAATGTCTATACATAATAAACAGAAGCCATACAATTGCTCGGTAAAATTAAATAAGAAACATCAGCTAAATAGCTAGGCCGTACGCTGCGCGCGTTACAGCAGTATAACAGCAGTGTTGCGTCCGACTCACGTTCACTAACTTGCAAAAAAAAAAAAATTATCTAACCATATTCCCCACACTTCAACTGTCTTACGGTACGATGTTGTTGAAACTAGCTAATGCTAAATCCATAATTTTTCCAATGATGATGTATTTTTTACGATTAGGAGAGGAGGATATCTTAACGACGGGTACACGACGGCACTGCTTAGGTCCACATTTTACAGATACTGTCCGACCGTGTGCATGCCTGGTACAGAAAAAACAACTTAAATAATAATAAAATTTTATCCTTCAGAAAGCTAAAACTAGTTCGTTGATGCCTTGATAGATATTTTTGTGCAACTATGTACAGTAGATTGTAGGACATGTAGAACATTCTGAATGCCCGAATGAAGTGATTAAGAAACAATGTAAAATAGCTACTTATTAACGTACCAAGTTTTTATGACGTCACAACCCCATTTCCCATGGTGCAATGCAGCTCGGCCCTTCCCTGTGCGTTAACTTTGTAAGTCTATAAATAGTACATGAATTGCATATTATTAAAACAGTTTTGTGAAATTAGATTCTTATAGGCAAAAGTAATGCTCAAATATGCAAATTTTCGTTAATGGTTTTCTAGGTACTTCGTATAGCGAACCTAATCTATTTTTGTGCGTTGTATGGATGAGAGGAGTGATATATCTGAAGACTTTACTACCAGCTGGAGATTTATTCATAGTTTAAAGCTGATTATTTTGTTTCCGTCAGTGAAATGGCTGTATAACGTAAATCGGCCGAGCCTGTGTATTGGCGTAACAAATTTTAATACACAAAGAGGTTCGATTATTATGATTAAAACTCCTTGGTCACACCCTGGGCTTGCACACCACGTCTACTTACACAGTATAAGTTAGTATCCAAGATACCTCAGAAAAGTACATACGTAAGTTATACTACATGCGTGCTGAACCAAGGAGCTTCTAATAGGAGGAGCAAGCCCAAGCACTCACTGGGCGAGTAAACACATGGCTTTGTCACATGACCGAAGCTGGCGTTTGGAGTCCATAAACTGGCTGGAGTGGCAGTGGTCAGCACATATAATTAAGGAAGATACAGACAAGCAGTTCTTCAATATTTTTGCAAAGACAATCGTGTCTGAAGATTTATATCCCACTAGTGGCCCATGCCGTCATTATAAATGACGGCAAAAAATTAACACTTCACCGTAACCCCCGCCGTTTTTTGGGCTTCCTCATTTTTCCCCTATCTAGTACTGAAGAAAAATATTCCAAGGTATCCCACTTATTTTTCGCCT
>LQNS02000137.1:3297036-3352691 GCA_001587735.2 Parhyale hawaiensis
GACCTAACCTGACCTAACCTGACCTAACCTGACCTAACCTGACCTAACCTGACCTAACCTGACCTAACCTGACCTAACCTGACCTAACCTGACCTAACCTGACCTAACCTGACGTAACCTAACCTGACGTAACCTAACCTGACGTAACCTAACCTGACGTAACCTAACCTGACGTAACCTAACCTGACGTAACCTAACCTGACGTAACCTAACCTGACGTAACCTGACGTAACCTGACGTAACCTGACGTAACCTGACGTAACCTGACGTAACCTGACGTAACCTGACGTAACCTGACGTAACCTGACGTAACCTGACGTAACATGACGTAACATGACGTAACCTGACGTAACCTGACGTAACCTGACCTAACCTAACCTTACCTAGCCCTAATTTCGCTTGTATGGGATCGCCCGGTATTTTCTTCCTTTAAAAAAAACTATGGGAACTTCAAAGTTGTATATCTCGAAAACTTAGCATTTGCAACGAAATCTTTATTCATGTAAATTGTCTGAAATTGACCCAGTTTACATACTGAACACAATAAAAATCATGAAAATCGTGTGTAAGTTAAAGTAAAATAATACCAATAGACCAGGGCACGAAGCACCGACCTAACTGATAAGTTCGACATCTAACCTCCTCCAACGTGAAAGTGTGCGCACTGACCGCAGCACGTGTTTCTCTCTTAAACACCGTGAGTGCAAGGACAGACGAATACAACCAATGCCTCTCATTGTTGTACACCCTATATAACATAGAGTTCGGCAGTTCGTCTCGTATGAGATAGGTTCACCAAATCGTTAGCGGCGCCCAGCTTACTGGCTGAACTAACGAGTCGGTCCAACAGACGCAAGTGATTGTTAGCAGCTGAAGCCCAGACCGGTGAGCAATACTCCCAACACAGGTAGCATAAAAGCATCTGCGGACAACCCCACTGTCACTAACACAGAATTCACCTTACGCAAAAGCTCAATTTTACTAGAAGCACGTGACATCACTCGCCTAATATGCGGCTCAGAGGAAAGTTTTTATCAAAAACAACAAGAATCTCCAAGGAGCCTGACTCCTGAAGCAAGGTGTCGGCTATCTCCAGAATTGGATGCTGCGGTACAAGGGTTCGAAATCGACTGACAATCATCGACTTGGTCTTACTGGCATTCAGCTTCATACTCCAGGCCGAACACCAGGCACTAATGCGGGACAAATCCCTATTCATTACGCATGCGTGGTGTAGGTATCACTGATATCAAAGTGGAATCTTCGGCATAGTTTACATTACATTGTGTTTTCCAGCGAAGAGAACATAGCACTGGTGTACAGAACGAACAACAGCTGGCCAAGTACGCTACCCTGGGGGACACCAGACTCCACCGCGACAGGGGCGCTTAAAACGCCGTCAATACACACTCTGCGTTCGCTCAGAAACAAAATAACGAATGATTGACAGAACCCCACTACCCACGCCATAAGACTCGAGCATGTACAATAAACCCTTGTGGTTGACTCTGTCAAACGCCGCGCTCAAGTCCAACTGTACAAGGTGTGCCTCATTCCCACAATTCAGCGCAGACTGTAAATGGTGTGACACCGACAACAATGCGTCACAACAACCTAAACTAGTTCTGTACGCAAACTGACCTTCAGGCAGCAACAACAGCCAAGCTTATAAGGTACCAACTTCTCGAACACCTTCAACAAAATGGGCGTCAGCATAATGGGTCCGTAATTGGCTACATGTCATGTCCTGTATTTGTCTATACATATGTTTTTCCGCCCAGAAACTACTAAAAGGAACTGAGGTATCGTCAGGATCTCTTACAGGCAGTCAAGTGGGTTGACCTACCTATATATAGGCGGAAAGTGCCAAAACTGTTGACTCGGCACTTTCAGCCGCCTTATTCAGGGGGCATAGCTAGGAGGGGCCCCATAGGCCATAGGTTTAGGTGAGTTAGGTTGGCGCATCATGTGTTATGGGGAGCAACGCACCCATAAACGGTCAAACGCAGACAAACCGTCAATTTTAGGCGAGGGTAACATACCCCAGCCCCTTTTCACCATTGACTAAAATTGACAGTACCTGAAATTTTGAAATGAAAACCAGCCTAACCTAACCCAGCCTAACCTAACCCAGCCTAACCTAACTCAGCCTAACCTAACCCAGCCTAACCTAACCCAGCCTAACCTAACCCAGCCTAGCCTAACCCAGCCTAGCCTAACCCAGCCTAGCCTAACCCAGCCTAGCCTAACCCAGCCTAGCCTAACCCAGCCTAGCCTAACCCAGCCTAATCTAACCCAGCCTAATCTAACCCAGCCTAATCTAACCCAGCCTAACCTAACCCAGCGTAGCCTAACCCAGCCTAAAGTACATAGGTTAGTGTAGGTTTCTTGGGGCCGCTGGTTAATTTTACCATAGGAATACAATGGGAACTTACTTGCGCTATATCTCGAAAACAAAGTGTTTGCCTTAGAAAAAATAATCCTGAAAAACGTTCTTAAATGGCTTCTTTAACCCTTTGCCTCCTGACGGCATCATCAGATGCCACTCTCTATTTTTCCCTATACAAAAGCTATGCATCATGTAAATTACCCAAGACACTGACGGCATCTGTAGTAGCCGATGCCAAAAAAAAATGCTGTTTTTTGCAAGTAACACTAAATTTTTTCTCAAATACTGTATGTGTATAACTAACCTATTTTTCATAAATTCAACAAAAAAAAAGTGAAAAAAATGTTATCTGAATTTCAGGAGGCAAAGTGTTAAGCTAGACAAGGGGTTAAAATAAAGTAAAATAATACTCGATAATAAAGTTTAATTTACCTTATTCAGTGTCTGTGTCTCTTTCCTCATCATATTCGTCTTCCTTCTGTTCTGCTGCTGGAATTTGTATCTACCACTTGAACTTGACGTTATACAAGTGTCTCTAGTATCAAATATTATACCGTGAGCTTAAAAAAAATCTAAACTAGCACCATCATTCGTGTGGAAATGTTGAACACTATCGAAATAACTCAAAGAGCAAGCCGCGCATGCAATTCTAACAGCCGCCGCCATATTGAAATGAACCGAAAATGTTTCCCCCAATGTTGAGCCATTGTTGCTGTTACGATCGTCGCGGCATTGATATTCCTACAGGAAGAGTAAACTTGTGACATATCTCGAAAACGAAGCGTTTGTCAAAGAAATGTTATTCCTGAAAAATATCTTAAAATGGCTTCTTTTAGCTAGCATAGCTGTCAAAATACCAAAAGTCCGTGCCGGACCAAAAGCAACACAATACCGTTCTTTCTCTTCTTTCTTGCCAAGGTGTTCCCATGCGCGTTGATCCTGTGTGGGAACTCCTTCATGTATGGATTCCACTTGTTTACCGACATACTAAGTCTTTTCCATTTCCACTCTTGAAACAGCTTCGTACTGAACTAGGGAGGCTTAAACTATCTTGTACTACTACTTTCGGTCAATGCGAAGCGTTTGCAGTTAATCGATTTTGATGTTTTTAACCATATATTCAGGTGAATTGGGATACTCTAAGAGGCTTTCCACGAGCAATGTTTTTACCGCAAATGCTTAGTTTTCGAGATATTTGACTTCGAAGTTCCCATTGTTTTCCTGTGGGAAGAAAACCCGGCGACCCCAATGGAATCTAAACTCGCCTAAAATGGCGCAAATTGACCTAAACTGATATATGACCTAACCTAATCCAACCCAAAAAAAAGCTATAAAAAGGGCTTTTCCCTTACACTGGGCGAGTGTGGTTTTCTCCCATAGAGAAACAATGGGAACTTCAAAGTCAAATATCTCGAAAACTAACATTAGCAGCGAAACCGTAACTCATGAAACATGTCTCAGGGACATTTCACCTGAATATAGTGTTGAGAATATCAATATCGATTCACTACAATCGCTTCACGTTGTTCGTACTTTCGGCCGCCGTCCCGCCTCCCATTGCGGGTGATGGTCTGAGCGCGCTGGCACACCAAAAGCAGTTTAGCAAGAAGCTGGCCGGCAGGCAGTTTTTGAGAAGCACGGAATGCATTGAAACACGCACAGCGAACATCGGCAGTTGAGCAGGCCGCAGCCGCTGTTCGGTGCGCGGGCTCCAATGCATTCCGTACTTCTCAAAAACTGAAAGCCTTCCTGCCTGCCAGCTTCTCAATGAAATGCTTTTAGTGTGCCAGCGCTCTTACGCTACGAAGCGTTCTAGCTTGCTGAATAGTTTTAATCCTATTTTAGTTGGTAAATGAAGCTGAGCCTACCTACTACAGTTTGCACTGGCCGTATTACACTGTTTTTCGCTAATAATTCTTGAACGAAGTGTCGGTTCAAGCTGAAGCCAGGAAGTCGCGTCTACGTTTCTTCCAACCGCTCTCCTACTACATCTGACGTTACTTTCTTCTATTCTTCTTCCCCGACTTGCTGTTCTCAAGCTCGTTGGTCCTGTGTGGGAACCTCGTGCATGGGTTCCACGTTTCTATCGACATACTACATCTCCCATCCTTTTCCACTTTTTGAAAAACTAGATTTATGTCCAGTGGCGGCTCGTGCTCTGTGTTAGGTGGGGGCCCGTCGTATTTTTTGGAAGCCATTAGGTGGAAAAGCCATTTTCTCACGTTCAGGATTTGAATTCAGCATAGAAAATAGGTTTTCCACCTAATGGCTTGAAAAAAAAAATACGACGGGTCCCACCTACCACAGGGCACGAGCCGCCACTGGTTATGTCTATGGAAGCTCAACAACTTCTATAAGTTCTATATAAGATCTATCGACATAGGTATGTCCCGTCTTCCTTTTGATGTGAGACCACCTTTGTTGCGAAAATGGAGGCTTAAACTGCTCAGTATAATAATAATATAGCTCTGGGGGCAATGTCCAAGAATCTCAAGACTGCCCTACGAGAGCTGAAGTGCGGCCATCTCCACCCAGGAACCCTCCAGAAAAGCGCCCTGCTTGGAACAGTGCACATCATTCGCAAAGTGCTCTGAACCTTTAGTCGCGGGATGTGACCCGGCGCCAGAGTGTAGAGCTGAAAATCTCTCAACCGATCCAATTTGGGTCGTGAAATCCCCTCGATAATAATAACAATAATAATAATGTTTAGCTATTGGTACTGATGACGTTTCCTCCACTGGTCAGTTAACCTCTAAGGATCAGCGTATTTGATAAACAAGGTTTCCAGCAATCCTTATCCTTTGTACAAGAAGTTGGCTTCGTTTAGTTGTTATAGGATTAACTTTCTCTCATGAATCAATGTCTCGGAGGAATAGCATTACTTGAATTGTTGTACATAGACCACGCTGTGAGAAAAAGGTTAACGCATTGGTGAAATATTTTGTTAACTTATGCTTTTAGGTTATTCAGGGTTTGAAGATTACTCAAGAATTGATACATAATTGCAGTTATAAATCAGTGAGGCAGATACCTACTTCCTATCAGGGTTGCTAAGTCGATGAGCCAAATTCGACTCCGACTAATGTCTATCTAATGTCCTACTCTTTCCACTTCAAAAATATCAGACTTCCGCAGGCTACGACTCTGCAACCCGGCTTGCTACCGACTCCAAACAGGCTCTGTGTACATTTTAACCTCCATTTTCTATTCCAGAAGCTTGCTCATCATCTTAGCTGCAAACGGTGTCGTGGAATAATCTTTCTAGTTAATCTAGCGCAGACGGCATATGCTCCTAAGTTTTACAATATATCAATTTAAATATTGCTTCAATAATTTTTAGCTAAGTATTTATCAGGCAGAGGAGCATAGTTAATTTACCGCACCATGTCGACAAGCATGCAGTCATCCAAGAGTGCTGAGACCAGGAGCATCTTCCCAGATCCCGTGAGGTGCTCAGTCTCGGCACACGTACCCGGAGCAGAACGGAGTGTTCGCAAGCGCTACGCAGGGTCCGCTGTAAAGAAACGTCTTCTCGAACCGAAAGTCGCTCGACAGGAAAAATCCCTCGTCTGCGATAATCACGGACGAGCTGTGCCGAAGCAGAAATACTTGGAAAAGCTCGTCTCAGTTTCGAATGACGATGTGAACAAATGCGCCAGCGATCTTTTCAGCACTTTCAATTTGGCTGGCCCACTTCTGGAAGCTCATTCCCTGCATGGAGTCGACGTGTGGTCAATATTGGAAGCAGCCGTAGTTAAGTTCATGGGTAAAATTGGAAATAAATATCTACAGATGGTAAGAAAAGACTTGACGTTTGCTATTGAAAATAAAGTATTCACTGAAGCAGTGCAGAAACATTTGCCTGTGCAAGAAAGTCCCTTAAAATATCCCGACTTTGCAGTTGAAAACAATCCTCGAGGATCGAACCTCACTCCGTTTGAACACAAAGTGCTGCCACAACGATCCCCTGTCTACGCTCCTATCGTGTCCCCCATCACAAGCGAACAGTCTCAGGATCAGCTCTCGTTCGTCATGGCCGATGGCTGTCCCAAATCGTCAACGCCCAAGCCAGCTGCTCTGGAGGAGGACGACGTGTTCCTGACGCAGCCGGAGTGTAACCCCCTCACGCCCGACCAGTATTGCTCTGCCGAAGAAAGATTCAAATTCGTGACCGGGAACGAAGGGCTACCTCACTGTAGATTGCCTTTGACAGCCACCGGCAATGATTATTACTTCCCACAATACGGATTGCTGCCTAGGGCGTACGGTCGGCAGCGAAAGTCATCCGACTACACTGCAGTGGTGCCAGAGATGAAGCCATATTCTGCTCGTGCGTCTCCCTGTCATGGAGTTGTAGAAGCGGGTGCTGACAGTCTGCATTACTTCCGTGATCAAGCACAGTCGCAATTTCTTCACCCGAGTCGTGCTGCAAGTAGTGAGCTGTATATGACTGCCTCAAACTCGCTCCAGCACGGTTTTGTAGCTGCACAAATGTCTGCGCGCCCCTTGCATAACGTTCCAGTTAGCGAAGTTCTGTATAACCGCTACTGTAACTCACCAAATCCGCTTTCTCCTAATCTATTTCTATCGCCGTCAGCTCAAACGAGCAAGGCAGCGATGCTGGCCACGTACCCTGCAGTTGTAGGAGCATCCAACTCCGCTGCTCCAAGTCAGCTGGAAGTGTGGTCACACGGTTCTGGTGTTTCACCCACGCCTGGGGGACTGCAGAACACTAATCCACATCAGTTCCAGTATCCAGCTCACGCTCATGGAACAAATAACCGGGAATGGCACACTCCCGTCATCGCGGATCATGCGTCTCCACGAGTATATAATACTCAAGTTTTTACCCGAAGGTCACAAAATTCTGTACCTGTGGAACAAACTGATTCCCCATACTATGTTTCAACACAATGTCTGCAACGTCCAGAACGTCGCGATCTGAACCCCTACAAAACGGATTGGAAAAATTCTTCAGTCGAGAGGTTAGTAGAGAGACTGACAATGCACTCAGTTAATGACGCACTTACTGGTCCAGAGTCTATTGTAAATTATAAGAGCACCAATGAGCCTAGAGGGGCTCAGGCAATTTACGATGATGGAATTTATTATGCTAATTCACCTAACTACCCTCTGCCATTCAGGCAAAGATGCACCAGCAGCGCATCGTCGGCAAGCGTACTGCGTTCCAAACATGCGAGCAGCTCGTTTAATCAAGACTTAAATTCATTCTCATTCGCCACTAATTCCAGCAAGTCGAAGTCCAGCGTTGGATCCCAGCACCAGACGGGGCACACAATCGATAACTGCATCGAAGTCGCCGAGAAGCGCTGCGCAACTCTGCGCAGCGCCTACAGCAACGATTCGTTGGATCAGATGTCTTCTCTACGCTCCTTGGATATGGATGGCGAGGAAGAAAAGGAGGAAGAAATTCTTTTGTCAGATTTAGATTCAGTCAGAGACAGCAGTACTGTGGTTTCATCCGAGGTCTGTTCAGAATCGTTAAATGAGTCCACGAACTCGTGTTCCAACGATGATTTACCTGCGGCTGTACCAGGGCGCAAAGTATTCCCCGCTCTTTGTGGTGAATTTTATAATTTGTACGAAAATAATGCTAATGTTCAGCGCAGAAAATCCCATGGAAACGCTACGTACTGTGAGGATCTGGCGATTTCTGAGGGCGAGATCCCTTCAAGACTAAGTACGTCTTCTCTACCGTATGACCTCCAGGTAATTCATCGCCTCGACGCAAGTTCCTCTGCAAATGATAATGCTCTCGCAAGTGCTAGTCAGTCTCCGGAAGACGACTCCAACGAAAACGACCCTCTGAGCATTACGGCCTGTAGTGATTCTGGCACGGACATCCAACAGCCTCGTCCCAAGAGTGACATCGCAGACAAATACGAGCACACCATATCTTCAGAACTTCGTGCTAGTCGTCCGTCACATGAGAAATCATGCCTGTGGGAAGGAGATTCTGCTGACTCCGTTGTAAACGAAAATTACAGCGAAGATTCTCGCCAATCGTGCCAAGATGCTCTTGAAGCTTCTGCCATGGACGCAGCTTTCTACCACTACTGCTCATCAAGTGCAGATAGCTTGTCTTCAACCCAAATGGATGAGCTCCCAGATTCTGCAACTACATCCTGCTGTAGTAGTACTACCGTTTGTGGCTCTTACTACTTTGGAAATTCAACGCTGAACAGGAGCAGAAGCGTCTCTCTTTGTAGTTCTCGGAGTGGACTTTCGTCAGCCGCGTCAGCGAACGGTAGCTTCACAATACGCAACTCGAAGATGTCAGCAAGCAAAAATGTATCATTGCAAAAGATGGCACAAGCAGGTGTTGGATCCAACTCGTCGAAAAATAGAGATCGGAGCCAGCGTAATACTTCACACCAATCCCACGTTGCAAATGAGCATCGGACGTCACTTAATTCAAAATCCAAGTTATCCAGATCGAACGTGTCGACAAATTCTCCAACTTCTTCGAATAAATTGTCGCCTCGCAGTTCCAGTTCCAGGAATGGCCGACTGAATTGTATCACTCTTCAGAAGAACGCTTTCGAGTCAGACTGTAATTTGATCAAGTCTGAAGATATCAAAGGCAAAGTTCAAATCCCTATGGCAAAATTGAAGATCGAGAAAAACTCTCCTTCAACTCCTTCTCCAAGCTGCAGTAATGTCTCAACAAGAGACGTTCCGGGACAAAACTGCCTCGGAAAGGCCAGTTTTCTGGAGTGTAGTAACGATAAGGTCGCCTGTAATGACTCGCTTTATCATGATGCCCTGGAACGAGAGTCTCACCGATGCCATTCAGACAAGCGAAACTCTGCCTCTGAGCGGTCTCTAGACGGAAATTGTGCAGCCAAACAGGAAAATTGCGGCAGAAGTTATTTGAAAACTGAAAAAATAAGCGACTTGCACGAAAAGAATGCTCATTCCAGCCACTCTTTGTCTCTCCACGATCCTTCAGCGCTTCCCAAGGGGGATATCGTAGATGATGGTGAAGAGGAAAGATCTATCTTGTCGATGAGTCTTCCGGTCCCGAGAATTTTCTACAAACTCACGTTTGATCTTCCCCCGGGATGTTCGTCTTCTGATGAAGATGTCGCTGCTGAACCTTCTAAAGACTTCTCTTTTTTACAAGCCGCAAATAACAATCTTGGCACAGACCCCAGGACAGCACGGGAACAGCCAATTCCTAACATTCCAGGTGCTCGAGACTGCTCTAAGGTCGACTCCAGTTGCCCTTCCGGTAAAGTTCGGACTTTGATTCGTTTATTCGAAACAATTCGCTCGCCTTTTATTAATCACGACACTAATACTACAGGCAAAATTACTTCAACGCATCTTTAGTTATGCTTTAAGAAAGGTGTTAAGTTTGTTCTTTAATATTAATGTTTTACTTTATAAGAAAAATCATAAAAGTAGGCTCTTTCTTCTTGACATGCACTTGTACGCCGCTTTATTTACATCAGTATGGTTCATTTGAATATTTGACGCTCTAGTCTAATGCAACAGTCGAAATTTTACTGACTGAAAACAGGAACGAATTTTCTAGTCTTTTACGTCGATGAAACAGAAGTTTAATGTAGATTTTAGACGAGTAGGGAAATATATATCTCGAAAATTCTATTCAGAGTGAAGATATTATCCCGTAAGCCAGCGCTTTTATGCAAAGTAACTCTAATGCCCGGCTACTGTGTAATATTATAAAGGTGTCAGTGATTGGCCCGGAGAGGTCGAGCCAAGGTAAGCTTGCCAAGGTTGACTTGTCCGGTACTAATGATATGAGCGTTTGTTTTCGATATTTTACCTCGAGCTTCAGTCGTTAACCTAGAAATGATTACTCTTGAGACGGCCGAACGCTGAGTCTTGCTCTGTAGAATGTAGTATACGATTGTCTTAAGGGTAATCGGGTTACCGATTACACCTGGCACACGATTCAAATTGGCTAGACACACTCTTGTTTTTAGTTCCAAACTAGTTAATCCTATTGGGCTTAGCTTGACTGCGCCATGCTAGTCGATGACACCTTAGGTAATTATAATTGCTTAGATTTCGTTTTGACCACCCAGTTACGGGACTTCATAAACGTAAGCTGAATTTGTGCCGTATGGCTTCCAGTAAAGTATTCATTCATACATGTTGTGTATGAGCTTATGAATGTACGGAATAGACAAGACTTCACCAGGAATCTGGCACAGAAATAAGCCAGACGAGATTTTTTTGCCTTTAGGCTGAAACGTGATACATGATTGGCATAAATTTTTTGCTAGTATGAGAACTAGTTAGAGTATGCTGCAGGTAATATGCTAACAAATGTACTTTCAGGTCATTGAACGTGTTGCACTTATGCGTGTTGATCCAAAGTAAGAACGCCATTGTGCATGGGTTCAACATTTTTGCCGACGTACTATTTGTACTTTATTTTTTGCCGCTCTTTAGTCGCCTTTGTTGAGAAAATTTCTCCATTACCGAAGCTAAACACAATTTTGATGCTCTACCTGATAAAAATCCCAAAACTAGCACACATTCTCCAAGCGCCGACGGGAAATACACGCTTTGGTGTGCTCGAGATAAACGAAAACTGCAGTTTTCGTGTATCTCAAGCACATCTAGGCGTGTATTTTCCGTTGATACACGGGATTACTTGCTGGTATGGGACTTTCTTTAAGGTACAACAAAATTGTATTGGGTTCCGGTGATGGCATGCAAATTGTGGCCTGCTTGCAATTTGTGCGCTTTGGAATTTTCGGAGTTTTTTATATGAACTGCGCTCTGCTTTGCCACATTTTGCTTGAAAAATGTTTACCCTAACTGGGCCAGGTTGTGCTGCGTCACTACAGAGGTTGTTTTTCCGTAGGAATACAGTAGGACGAACAAACCTTGTCTGGTATTGGTATTAATGGGGTTACCGCAGAAATAAGTTCTGGTTTTTGTTTTACAGTGTTCAACACATGATCTCATTTTGCCCATATGCAATTTTTTCACATGGTCGTCAATACCTGTATTGGGCGACTAGCCTATGACTGAAACGTAGAATATATCAGTCCAAACTATAAAATAAAAATATCGAATTTTTAGAATAAAATGCTCGATGCAGCAGCCCTATAGCGAAGCCCAAGTCACTTTTCATACTAGTGGGCAGAAATACAATAGCAAAGAATTTCGGTTGATATAAAGTTTCACTTTCCTATTCTGCAGGATAATATAATTTTATTAATGAAATATAATATAATAATCGAAGAATATTTATTGGGTAGATCTTGAAATCGCCATTACACTGTGCTCGCCCGTCATTGTTAAAGGAAAAAAGAAATATGCAATTTAGAGTTCACATATCTTTAGTGAAAAAAACAGCTCTGCAATGGTTTTAAAGGTGCAAATTATTCAAATACAGATACTACCAGCGAATGTGTGCAATATTCGAGAGTATCTCTATTGTTTCATGTACCTGAGCTCCGTGTTACAGATAACGTATAGACCTACCGTGTCGATAGACCCACCTATCATATATGTAAATATGTGTGTTTGCTTAGCTCTCGGTGTATGCGTCTGTTCTGCCATTGCACCAATTTCATCTCATTAGCTTGAATTATTTAACTTCAAATATGTGCATTCGCCTCACTACTTGGGATTGAGTTGCAGGCGTTAATCCCTTACTGATTACTCTGGAGACACGAACAAATTTGATCCTGAGAAGCAGGTAGGGAAAGATTGCTTTTTAACTTTGTCTCAAGAGCAATTAGCTTGGGGTTAACGCCTGAAACGAGATCCAGTGCAGTGAAACCAATGCGCCTGAGTAAAGATACAGATTCGGCAAACCTAGTAAAATTATTTTATTTCAATGAAGCAGTCTCAGTCGACGGCGATTTGCGTCGCGTCTTGCAGGTGAGCGCACTTATCATCTCTGCTATATTTAGGTATAGAGGTTACAATGTTTCAACCTATACGTTTATCTTGCTCTTTTGTTGTATATTTTGTACGATTCGTGTGCACTTTGGAATGAATGTGGTAGGTGAATATGAAAATTCATTGGTAGGTCGATCTTCTTTTTGACCGAAATCATAGATTATTGTCGCGCGTAAGAGAACAAGTGAGTTACAGTTAGGAGCTGTGTGAGTGCAGTTGGATCTGTGTGATATTCTTCTAATTTCTGAGAGGCCAAAGCAGTGCGACGCGGAACGGTACGCGTACGCGTGGCGAAGTAACATTATATATCCTAACAAAATTTGTAGCTGCCCCAAGGCTGTTTTATGATTACAATGCTAACACAGTGCGATGCACTCACTCTTATCTGATTTGCATGTTATGTGACCAGTCCTACGCGTGCTTCAGTGGAGCCTCCGCGAGACACGAGATCTGTTCTGGTGGTGGTGGTGGTGGGGGGGGGGGGCTAAACTTTACTGGAATAGTCCCGACCGACTTCCATCTGTGTCACGTTACTGCGCCCTTGAGCAGACCCAGCATTGTGTTCCATAGGACTTAATTTGTCTCTCTCGCCGTCTGCCTGGAGGATGGTCTGTCTGCCTGGAGGATGGTCTGTCTGCCTGGAGGATGGTCTGTCTGCCTGGAGGATGGTCTGTCTGCCTGGAGGATGGTCTGTCTGCCTGGAGGATGGTCTGTCTGCCTGGAGGATGGTCTGTACTGTCGGCCGACACGATTAGTCACGACGGCGTCTCATGCCAACAGTATAGCCACGCAACGTAGATCAATCAAGGTCAATAGAATAGAAACCAGTACACTACACGTGACCAAAATAGAGCAATACATGACGTCGCAGCTCGTCACAGCCCATCAGGCATCTGCAGGTTTCCCAAGAGGGCTGACTTCGCTGATTGGCTGGAGCAGGCTGTGAATTCGAGCATTCTTTTGTTATGGTCACGTGACGAGGGTACGAGTCTCTGTACTGTTCACTTCGACTACGATTGGTTGTGTTAATTGCAATATATTAAAATACTAAACGCCCAGTCAGGGAGTTTCCTGCTAGCTAAGGGCGGCAGCTATAAACAATGGCCGGCCGAATGATGCGAAACTCAGCGGGCTGGAAGTTCTCGCGTACAGAATTTTGTTTTCGTATTTTGTATCTTATTGGCCTTTGATTTCTTGCTCTTGTTTGTTTTCGTACGGCCTGTAATTGATATATTGCACAAAGAACAAGTATCCAAAATAAGCAGGTTCAAGAACCTGTGGTACACGCTGTTGAATTTTGTGGAAATAAGAGTTACTATAGCTGACAAAGTAACTGTCAAAGCTTTTATGCGTAACGTTCAAGCATACTGTCAGGGTGATAGTGTGCATTTTAGATTTTGTTCGGGTAGGAGGCTTGTTTAAATATTCTCTTGCATCACACCACGTACTGATTTGTAGTTTGAAATGTTCTTTACTGTAGCTCCTTGATTCTTTTTTCTTGATCGTAGTGCACAGATTTTGTTTTGCAGATTATGATTTAGGAAATTGCTAGAAAGAAACACACCTGCATCATCATGTAATGATCGTATATTTTAAATCTTAAGGACATTTAAATATATTAATTTTCTAAAAGATGTTATTTACCAATACTTGGAGTAAAACCTGATATTTACCTAATTTTATTGATAGATTTTTAATAAAGGTTTATTAAATTATATTTATAGTTTGCTAACGACTGTTGATTCATTTTATCAGAGCGTTACCTAGAAAATTTACTAGACTGCATAAGCTACAAGTTTATTATTAAATTTTATCGATGGTGTACAAGCGTTGCTCATAATATTTTAGGTTTTTTTGTCCTTGTTAATATTACAGGTAATGCTTTAGACAGATTGTTTCTATTCCCTATCCTCAATAATCTATACAGCACATATCACGGTTCACGGAGTTCATAGCTAGGCCTTAGGAACGCCTATCTTTCGTGCCCATTTTGCTACCTGCCGTTTTCATACTCCTAAAAATGATGCTCTCTTTCTTTTTTCCTTTTTTTTTTTTTCCCTGACTTTCTAATCTGATGTACGTTGTTGATCCTGTTGGGGGGGGGGGGAGGAGGAACACCCTCGTACAAGAGTTCCAGGTTTCTAGCGACGTACTTCATATCCTTCTTTTCTTCTTGCACGTGGAACACACATGAGCAACTGTGGTTTTAACAAGTCTAAGTTAACATATATAAGAATGTATCACGAAGACTTTAGGTTCTCGTTTGGAGAAGATGTGCCCTGGAGTTGTGGACCCCTGTGTGTTTTTTGCGGGAAATCGACTATACTATTGGCATTTTCATAGCATAGTCTTGTGTCTATACGCATCGTAAATGGTGAAAATGATTAAAAGCAAGCTGAGTTAGGCTTGACGCGCGCTCCCCGTTCCACAATCAGTAGAGTCTCCGGAGAGTTGGCCACTCAATGTTTGGGGAGCAGCGCCCCAGGAGACCCCGCGTAAGTTACTACGAGAGGTTATTTTTCCACGAACAAAGCGGTCCCTTAATTTGTGTCACGAACTCCTGCTCTTTTTTCCTCTATCGCCCTTTTATTCCTCGACCTGCTGCTCACCGCAATAATTTAAGTTCCTTGTCTCACGCTCTCAATACGTGGCTACAACGTTTGCTATAAGATTAGATGGCGAAATTGCTATAAGATTATTTTCTACTGTTAACGTAGGTTGTCGTTGCTTCCCTTTCTGTTCGTGTGGTAGGCCGGCGATGGTACTGGAACAAACTTCAGGGGGCATAGGATAGGCCGTAGGGTTAGAATAGCAATGTTCGTCCATTCTATGGTATGGGGAGCGACATCCCCACGCTAGAGTACCCTGTAGATTGCCTTAGCTAGACCTTGAGGACGTTTTTTATTCGTGCATGCCCACCATGCTTCTTTCCGCCTTCATATTTCTACTGATGTTCCCTTCCTCTGTTCATACTGTTTTCCAATTTGCTGTTCCTAGGCTCGTTGATCCTGTGTGGGAACACGCTCTTGCATGGGTTCCCAGTTTGCTTTGGCACACTGGGTCTTTCTTTTCCGCTCCTAAAACTTAGTACTGATTTAAGAGGTTTAAGTTATCTTAAATACCTTATATGTAGATAGTCTGCATAGTATTTGTACTGTAGACCAAGTTTCCCCTGGAATAGGATGGCTATCTTGCGTCGTTGCTATAGCTAGCTGTCTTCAAGGGGTGCATTTTGGCGGGCCCAATCTCTACCGCATGTATATGGGCCTCACGAACCCAAGGGCTGTCCAGAGTGTCTTCTCCGCTGTTGTTTCATCTGGCCGCAGTTCCTGCTGAGAAGGTTAGTTATGTTGGGTAGTAAGGCAGGGCTCTCATTATTTCTCTCTCTGTTCCGCGAGGTGGGCTGCCGATCGAGGTGGCTGACCTAAAACGCGGGGCTCCTCGACTCTTCATCATGTGGAGGGCCTCAGGAGGGACCGTCCACTCGAATGCTTTTCTTCTCTTCTTTACGGCTTTTTCCTGCCAGTAGTAGCGCACTTGGTCAACTGTAACTTTCCGGCACGTATGCAAAGACAAAAAAACTTCATATACTAATGCGACATAATGAACGGAGTCTCGCTGCTTGAATCACGTCGTATGATGTGCGTGCATTGTTAATACCACGAATAAATAATACGTTGCTATAATTGCAAGAGAACAGCGACTGAATCCTCTACCGCACTTATTTACACTTTGCTGTCGAGTTCTATAAAGGAAGTCCTTGGCTGTTCAAATTCCAGCTACTTCTTTATTCTGAAGCGCTTCTGTTTACATGACGTTCGTCTTGAGAGTTTTGATAAGCTGTTCCCTCGCATCTCCAGCAACACTCTATTTGATGCTCTTGCATACTCCTAACTGCGTAGTTTGATCCTTTACCGATCCGTAGAATCCTGACACAAACACTACAAGTTCTTGGAAGCAAAGCGCTTTCTGCGATTGGATCCTTTTGCGATCTCGGATATACTTTGGTGTTCGGTGGCACAACTGCGAGCGGAAGACAACCTGAAACGACGTGTTTGTGGGACACTGCGAGAGTTTCTTGTTCTGTTGAAAGCGTAGCAACAATAAGAGAAATGGACTGATCCATTTACTTTGTGCAATATGCGGAGTCTTTTGGAAGTTCGGAGTGTGCTGCTACTATTAGTGCTTACCAGGTGAGAGCGCTTCCGTGACCCTTCCTTTACCTGGCCAGCGACCATAAATGAACACTTGAATTAGGCCCAGTTCGCACATGTACCACACCACGCCACGCAACACGAGCGTTTGTATCCATGCCTCGCGCTGTGCTATTCCTACCGCGTGCGACGGCAGCCGTCCGCACATGTCCCACACCACACCACGCAACACCGCTCAACACGGTGCAACAAGACAGAGATCTGACTCTGTGTTATATTTTCTTATGCATTAATGAAACTTATTAGTAATTTATATTGTTGCTGTTAAATATATAAATACCGTACTTTGAGTGCTAAATGAAGGCATTTAAACTCCTGACTGAACCTAACTGGATTTGTTTCGAAATAAAGATGTGCAGGACTGAGTTTTTTTATTCAACTGTGCCGTGTACGTTAATTACAGTGTTGTTTGTAAGTAATATGACAAACCTAAGTTGATTCAAATGACAATGGATTCTTGTGTGAGCGTTTGAACAAAAGAAATACAGATATAAAACTGGATTTAAGAAAAAACACTAGAGTCTTGCGTGGTGTGGTACATGTGCGGATGACCTTCCAACTCGTGTTGCTTTGCGTGGTGTGGTACATGTACGAACGGGGCCTTATGCTGTTTTTTCTTTTGATGGCGGTTTTAGCCACCCTGTACAGACTTGATCTCTACGCATGATAACGAAGAGCCGGTGCCCACTTAACGATTTTCTTTAGCGCTTGCATCCTAGAGTCACCTCAACTCTCCGACTGCGTAGCTGTGGCTGGGACTCCAGTATGACGTCTACGTATATCGTGCTCCACTTCTAGAAGAAATTTAAACTGTTCATCATTAGGAGCCATAGTTGAAAGGTCACCGCTGGCTGGCACTTGCCATGGTATCAAAATTGCAGTAGTGGCTGAAGCTTTCAACAATTTATATACAATTAAAGTTTGCGCAAGCTGAAGCCGAGCCGCGGGGCAACGTAAACGAATTAGTTGAGTTGATTCTAGGCTGCTGGCGGTGACGAAAATCGTTCATTGAGCACAGCGCTTTATTCTTAAGCGGTGGGAGATAAGCGGGAAGTACACCAAAATTCATTCATACACCTGTTAGGTAAATAAATCAATATAATGTCCTCGTATTGTACTGCAGTTTATGTGCTTAACTGTTAAGTCTGTAGCTATAGGTTCTAACACGAAATTTGTTGCATTAGTCCTCTGACGGCCCTTTCCCTGTCACATTATATATGGGCCTACGAACCAAAGGGCTGTCTTGAGTGCCTTCTCCGCAGGGGATGTTGCAGCAGGCCGCAGTTTCTTCTGAGAAGGTTAATTTGTTACGTAGGTTCTCTATATTTCCCTTTCCGTTCCACGAGGTGGGATGTTGATCAAGATATGCCTAGCCGACCTAGTGCGCGGGACTCCTTTACTCGCGCGGGAGGGTCTCGACAGGGGACGTCATCCCTGAGTGTCTTTCGTCTGTCCTCTGCGCCTTTTTTTCCGTCAGTAGTAGCGCACTGAACCAACAGAGATGTTCCGGCAGGAATACCGAGATAAAATATTCCTACCGAGCTATATAGAACGACCGAATCTGCACTCTACGGATCACTCATCGAGTGGATACGGTGGTAAAACTATGACTACTAATAATAATAATAATACTTTTTTGCGCTATATGAGAACTAGCAAGATGCTGGATCCGAAGAAGTGACGAATTTCAAGAAAAATAGAGCATCCGGAATCATAAAATATCTTCGTATCGCAGGCATGACTCCAGTTGCAATCCACTGATTATAAAGATAGAGATTGCAAACGTAGGGTAGTTTACCTGTAAGATGAATATTCTTGTTCTTGACTGTGTGGTGCTTAAAATTTTCGTTTTTAGAAATTGGTCTATTCTTTCTTCAACAACCTGCTAATATAGAACAAAAATTTAGTGCTATGCTTACTGTACTTAAGAATATAAACATTGTAGTATCATGAAAGAATAGTAGCGTACTACGAGGATAATGTGTTTATCTTGCAGATGGTTGTGTGAGACTCGCTTTTTCTTATTCATCCCTCGTATATATTGTTGCTGCCCATTCCTCTAATGACACCCAGCACTGTAGCTTGGAAAACTTAGGGCGCGCTGGAGTGGCAAGTGAGGCTCACAAGTGAGTCATTTTGTGGCGGTAGCGTGAGAATATTCCCACGATAACTGAAACATTGCTAAGCATCACCGATCTGCAGCCCACTGACGTCAGGGCTATCACTGTCATGCCGGGTTCACACGTCATTCTTTTCAACGCGTTCGCTCGTCCACTTGTCCGTTATTGTGCCCTAGAAATAGGGGAAAAGTTCTCTATTTCTGAGTTTCAATTTCACGCCCAATTTGAACAGATATCTGTAACTTTCCTAGTGAAACTGACGGAGGAGACTGATCAGACGGTTAACATTTTAATAACTTTTTGTGGCGTACGCGAAGTTGTGCTAGCAACGACACTACAATACATTCCGTGGAGTGGATGAGTAAACGCGTAGAGCTGAATGACTGGTGAACTCGACCTTACAAGTCTTTTGGTAAACAAACAGTTGTGCGACAAAATGTTAGCCGACATACTACTGATACTAGTTAGACTTGGCAATTTACCTTCCTTTGTTCTATTTTGGCGATATTGGCCGCTTTTTCTGAAGGTATCAAGACTGTAGATCCGTACCGAAAGTTTTTATTGATATGCAAGACTTATTAGTAATACCAAATCATTTTCAGCTATTATTCAACACAAGAACGAAAAAATTTGTTAGCGTGTGTGACATTGTGTTAGTGCTTAGCGTTTTCATGCGCCACGAGAGTTAGCTGTGCTGCTTGGCAACGTTTTGATTAGCGTGGGCCAGTCTTATGCTGCTGTCAGAAAATGGTACGCATGTGTACTCGCACGCACAACTGGAAGCGAGGTTGGGCAGTACAGTCGTCGCATCGTCTAGAAATATATTTAAACTCTGTAGCACGAACGGCATGCGAGCCACATATCCTCGCATCACGTTGTTCCTGCGCATGTGTAGTGTGACCCCGGCATTATTAGAGTGCGAGGCTTGACTTCTCCTAAGCATTCGACTGGTGCTCGGCTTAAACTCATTAAACTGAGTTTCAGGCATTGGCTCTTAATCGCACGCACTTGAGAGTTCAGGACTTTTTTTTAGCAAAATGGCGTTTTCAGCCGTCTCAGCGTAATCGGATTGCTGGCAACACTTGTAACACGATTCAAAATGGAAAAACCCACACCCCTGTCTCAAGTCCCGGTCAAGTCAAGGTTCTAAGTTCTGTTTCACCTGTCAAGCGAATGCGTCTTGCACATCCTTTTCTTCTCAGGACACCTCATTCCTGTGACTAAAAAGGCTTAAACTAACTTGTATAGTAATAAATCATGATATACGTGCCCCACTATCACACGTTTCTGCTATTATTTTCGCGACCGCCCCCGGGAGGCGGCTGGGTCCCGTCCTATTGACTCCATTGATCAGATTCCCAATTGGGCCGGTGGGAATCGGCCGGCAAAATCCCGGCCATATCTCCTAGGCTCAATACGGCCAGTAAATTTCTGCTGCTCTGCGATGTCAGCCTTTGTTCGATCGTTAATTTGTGTCAATGTCAGGTCGTGCGAGGCCCAGGTTTTTATTATTTATTTTTTCGTGGCCGTGTCCGATTCAATGAAAGGGAAATTCCTGAGTGTCCTAGTAGATTGGTTGTTGTTCTTCTCTGTGTGCGGATAACATTTGATTAAATATCAGCTAGTATTGTTATCATCTCCGAGAAAGAGGTTAGGTTTCTGTTGGCGTTTGTCTTTTATGGTGAGCGTCTATATTTCTGTAACCAAGATTGTCTATTTTTCTGTAACCAAGAATGTCTATTTTTCTGTAACCAAGATTGTCTTTTTTTCTGTAACAAAGATTGTCCATTTTTCTATATCCAAAATTGTCTGTTTTTCTGTAACCAAGATTATCTAGTTTTCTGTAACCAAGATTATCTAGTTTTCTGTAACCAAGATTGTCTAGTTTTCTGTAACCAAGATTGTCTTTTTTTCTGTAACAAAGATTGTCCATTTTTCTATATCCAAAATTGTCTGTTTTTCTGTAACCAAGATTATCTAGTTTTCTGTAGCCAAGATTGTCTAGTTTTCTATCACCAAGATAACTCAAAAAATAATGGTCGGATGTTCACAAAAATTCACAAGCTGTTAGACATGTTAGGAGGAACCGATAATTACCTTTTTGTGAAGTTCCGTTCAACCGTTGGTTTGTTTGTCTGCCTCCTTTTTTTCTTGGTAACATATCAAAATTTATGGACGGTTTGTATGAAATTTGCACGAATAATTGTCAGAAATGTTACGAAGAGAAAATTACGAAACTTTTGTGACAACTTTTTCATTGTTTTTGTTTGTCTCTATGTTTGATTTTATGTTTGTCAGTAATATAATCTAAAAAATTATGAACGGATCTTTACGAAATTTGCAAGAATTCCTAGAAATGTTGAAAACATAACACATTTTGGTGATCATCGGTTCGTCGTTTTCGTGTTTGACTGATGTTTGTTTACTTTCTTATAACATTTGATCGAACATAACTGAAAATGTTATGGACGGATATGCGTAAAGTTTCTAGAAATTATTAGAAATGTTAAAATGCACAAATGACCAAATTTTGGTGATGATCGGCTCGTTCGCTTGTGTGTTTGACTATATGTCTGTCAGGATATAGCTGGAAATGTTATGGACGGATCTTCAAGAAAATTACAGAAACTGTTATTAATGTTAAGAGACACACATGACCCAATCTTGGTGATAATAGAGAAAACAAAATCGTGGTTTCAGAACCAATTTGATTTTTTCGTTAACATTGCAATGCTTGGTTGAGGAATGCGCTCTCAGAGTTATCTAGTTGGCATGATACTTCCAGTTAGCCACAGCTAGCAACTTCAGAAGTGAAGCCCATATTATGATCTTGTACAGTAGAATTTTAGCAAGTTTATGTCTATAAATTCACGGTTAAATTTTGATATGTTGCTAGCATAAATAAATAACTTTTATTAAGAACACAATGGGTTCACAAAATATGCTTACAAGCTCACAAATACAAACAAAGTAGCCAAAGTTCAACCTAGTGATTAGGCCCAGTCACAAATATTGGTGGCCACACGCCATGAAAATAAATATACACTCAGCCTACACCTGCAGACACGAATCGCATTGAGCAGCTCAATCTCATACAAGAGCAGAGGTAATAAACAAGAGAGTAAGAGCGGTTCGCTGCGTTGCTACAAAGAATTTAACAGATTACCCCTTTACTGTGTGATGGAGACACACCGTTGCATAGCTCTGTCCGCTGCAAACGACAGGCTGATATTTGGATTGTCTGCTACAGAGCAAAGTACAGACCTTGTTTCGGTTTTCATTAGCTAAACCTTCCCATATTTGTGGCCGCAGAGCCACAAAGGCAATTGTCTCGCTCTTTACATGCTGGGAATCGACTCTGCCACATTCTGGAGATTATGGAGGATCTCCGCCAGGGCTCTCCAGATTGTCATCTCCAGTGAAGCCTGGCATCGACATTCTTACAGTGAGGAGATTGCTGTCTATTGGTTGTCTGCAGCGCTCATATGGAAATCAGACCCTATTCAACCTTTTCCTTGTATCAATTTACTCGTCCCATAGCAATAGCACAACTGGAAATATTGTTCTGAGGGTTAAAGGTTAAGAGTCGGCACAGGTGTTGCACAAGCTGCAAGTTAGCAATTTTAGGGGCGGAAGAAGGTAATTTCAGCCGCCTAATCTTCTTTTGGAGCCGTTCAGCAACTGCGGCCAACCCAACATAAAACTGCTCACTAGCACCAGCAGCAGCAGCGGGTACCTTTCTCCAGTCGTGTACCCCCGGGACTGCTTCTTAGGGCGCCAATTCGACTTTTTTTCAGCCTCTGCGGTTATTTATTGTCAAGGTGCGACTTGAAAACGAAGCCAATCGTTGACTTGGAAAAGAACTAAGAAATTCCTTATAATAGATGACATGGCTGAATGTAGACGGACCGGGGGTCTATTCCCATGGAAGACTTAAAACAGATGCTCCGGGTCTTTCAGAGCCGTTGCCGTTATTTCAAGATATAAAGACAGTTAAGGGAAAACCGTAGCAGTTGCCACAAATTATTTTAGGGATATTGTTAACGAGGGTAAAATTGAAACATTTGTTAAGTTGCCTTAGCTGTGTATAGTTCATAATATTGATACTAATAACAACAATAATAATAATAACATTGAAGTTTTTCAAGTATTAATTGGGACATCAAGACCTCACACCGCACAAAAATGTAGGAACATGGATATTTTTCGCGCATGTGAGTGTTGCTTATATTCACTGAACACTTTTCAACACGTCAACTAATTCATAAAACACTGATGGCAATGTGAAAATCTGTATGTTGGCCTTGAGTTGATCCTTAGAGTTGTGCGTCATCCACCATTTCAATAAAGAAAAATTTTTAAAGCCCTGTTTACTTCACGCAACCTTATTGTCAATCCGGCGGAACTCTGTGGGATTTCATTCGCGCTCTGGGGATTTCGCTGCGCACTAAAGAATTTGAGTTATTTATTCATAGTTTTGAGCATTACGATTCAAATATGACCTCCAAATTTACTTCAGGCATGAGTAGCAAGTATTATTGTGTTGACGGACTTCCACACAGCTCTGCACCGTAAACCCCTCAAGTGGGAGTTCGCAGAGTGGAAAACTTTCCGGCCCAAAGGAGGCGTGGGAAACAGCATGTGTTGCGCAGCAAGCGTTGCACAGCGAAATGCAGTCTCACGGTTTGTCCCAGTATTCAGCACTGACGAGGCCGCTGCAACCCTCCTCCTTTGGCCCCTGCATTTTGTCTAAAAATGTTAATGTAACCCACCGACAACGCGGTCTAATTATTGCAGTAAATTGAGCAGTGCCCAGTCTATTAACTCACGTTATACGACGACAGCTGATGGCCACTTATCTAATAAGGCAGTTAATGACCAAGTACCTGATGCGGAAGGTAATGATCATTTAGCTAATGATCAATTAGCTGATGCGACAGGTAATATCAGATTATCTGACCCCATGGGTAATTAATGGCCGATTATCTGATACGATGGGTAATGGATGATTATCTGATACGATGGGTAATGGATGATTATCTGATGCGATGGGTAATGGATGATTATCTGATACAATGGGTAATGGCCGAATATCTGATACGATGGGTAATGGCCGATTATCTGATACGATGGGTAATGGATGATTATCTGATGCGATGGGTAATGGATGATTATCTGATGCGATGGGTAATGGATGATTATCTGATGCGATGGGTAATGGATGATTATCTGATACGATGGGTAATGGCCGATTATCTGATGCGATGGGTAATGGATGATTATCTGATACGATGGGTAATGGCCGATTATCTGATACGATGGGTAATGGCCGATTATCTGATACAATGGGTAATGGCCGATTATCTGATACGATGGGTAATGGATGATTATCTGATACGATGGGTAATGGATGATTATCTGATACGATGGGTAATGGCCGATTATCGATTATTTGATACGGCAGTGTGCGTTAGTAAGACCTTAGGAAAATGTTGGTGACTTATTTCTTTCTCATCTCTGCCATTCATTCTTTCCGAAGATTTTCGTCTACCTTTTCTTTGTTTCTGACATTCATTCTCGAAACTTGACTCCATGTAACATTGTAACATTGGATTAAGATCGGCGCAATGTTGGGAAGTCGCATGACTGCTGGACCTTGTCAACCAGTACTGGAACAATATTTTACCAATATGCGGTAAGATATGGGTACTGGTGCTCCTCTGCAATGCGATGTTGGGCCGATATTGGATCACATTTGCGAAATGCTTTATGAAGAAACGAAAGTCACACGATATAATTTAGACAATATTTTATACAAGCATTAGAATATTAGCTTAAATACCTGTTGCAAGGAAACATGCAGCAAAATACATAAATAGGTACTATTATGTAGCAATGTTGGGCAATAATAATTGCCAGCATACATTTAACAAGTGCCTTTTAAGAAACGAAAACGCGTACGTTGAATTTAATACAAACAAACGGTGAAAATCAGAGAAGAAATTGTACATGATAAAAACATGTCTGATTCATATAATTGGCACGCTTGAATAGCGCTAATAAAATTAGCAGGAAAGCTTTTATAATCCTGTTAACTTTGTATATATCTATGTTGGAGTCGACGTTAGTCGCATCACTGATGTGAAGAATATTGTCTGTTCTGGACCGATATCAGCATTAGCGCATTAATATTCCATTCTCGTGTTGGTAGGAAACCCAATTCTGCTTCTCTGCTTCAGCATTCATCGACGATGTCCGTCCTATGGAGAGAGATACAACATCAGATCGACATTCCAAAAATGAACACTGGGCCAATGGTGAGCTACAGCTCTGGTCCGACCTAAAGCCAACGTTCATTGGTACGTGAGAAAGTGAATTAAGGCACATTCGATTGAACAGTGAAATCAAGCTTTCGAAGCTTCACTTGTTTGGAACTTCAGCAGCTGCCAAGCTGATTCAAAGTTTAGGCGATGACCCTAATGTAATCGATGAGCTGTGAGACTTTTATGAACTCAATATTATTTCGTAAAATGAGAATTTCAGTTGCCTCAACGTAACCGGGCTGCTTATAACACCAGGTACGCGATTCCATGTGACGCAGCTGATGTTTCCGCCTGCAGGTGTAGCAAGGTTAGGTCGACTGGGCCTGGCTTAGCTCCAGCTTGACTACCTAATTTAGTCCAGTGTTTCTTACGGTAGACTTACAAAAAATCTGTAGGAAGATACGTATGCTGACCATGGTATACCTGCGTAAGCTTACGATGTTATACCTTGGTATATAACTACGTAAATTTACGTATTTATACTATGGTACTGACTGACCGACAAAAGTGAGGTCTCGCCTAGTATATAACTATACGGGCGTGTTCGATTGGGCGCCTCAATTGAGCTTTTAAGACTTGACTTGCCCGAAACTCCACACAGGTGGTCTGCCTTCGACCCGACGTTCAGGTAATCTACCTTGGTCAGTTGACTTTGAGACTTCCTAAAATTCGGTCTTGCGTAATTAAAAAGAATTTTCAGTCTGCTTAACACGCTAGGGCTACCAGCACTTGCTGCACGGTTCGGAGCGGCAGCCGAAGCTTTTGTCTGAAGTTTCAAACAAGTAGGGGAATTACCCAATTGCCGAACTAACTTTAATTCCGAACAAATAGTTATTTGATATGATTATTATTTTCACCTATCAAATATAGCTATTCGGAAATAGAGCTAGTTCGGCAATTGGGTAATTTCCATAAAGCCTAGCAGGCTTAATTTCCGTGCCCAATCGAACACGCTCTGAGAGGGTCAACTGGAGTACCACACGCTGCATAACATGCATAACTAGAGCACTCTGAGAGCGCATAGCTGCGCCAAGTAAGGCAACGGTAACGAAAAATTCAAGTTGATTCTGAAACTAGGATTTCCTTTGTATCAGCACCCAAATCCAATCATTTGCGCGTTTTGAGAGGAATGACAGCTTTTGTATTTTTTTATTTATAATGTATTTTCATATTTCTAACAAATCCTGCAAATTTCATGAAGATCCGTTCATAACTTCTACAGTTATTTTGCTAACAAACATAAAATCAAACACAGAGACAAACCAACAGACTAACAGATCATCACCAAAATTTAATCATTTACTCTTCGTAATATATATATATATATGTATACCTAACAACTCATGTAAATTTCATAAAGATCCGTCCGCAACTGTTTGGGTTATGGCGCTAACAAAATAGCGGCAGACAAACAAACGGTTGAGCAGATCTTCACCAGAAGTTAATCATATGTTACTCCTAACATGGATAACAATCCCTGCAAATTTCGTGAAGGTCCTACCATAACTTTTTGAGTTATCTTGATGACAGACAGAGAGACAAATACGATAAAAACATAACCTCCTTCACCGAGGTAATTATGCAATAGGTCACAGCAGAGCAGCTTTTGAGTAAACAACCTAATACTAGTAACAACCTAATACTAGTCATACTTGTGTCGATTATGGTTTTCTCCTCAGAAGGCGTCGGATGGATCATAAGGTGATGTTAGTTAGGTTCGCCCATCGTATATTAGGGGAAGCGCCGAGCCCGGAGGGGGGGAATGCTGTAGGTTAACTGGGCCTTAGCTAGGCTTTCTGGACTTTTTTCGTTCGTGCCCATTTTGTTTCCTTCTGCTAACATGCTCCTACTGATGTTAATTTTTTGTATTCTTCTTCTTCTTTCTTGAGTTGCTGTTCCCATGCACGTTGATCCTGTGTGGGAACACCCTCGTGCATGGTTTCAGGCTTCTATCGATATCATACTGTATGTCAATTCTTTCTTCCCCTGTGAAATCGCTCTCGTTATCTGAATGGAGGCTTAAACTTCTCTCTACACTAAATAACTTGTGGTTGTGTAACTCTGCAGAATAGTTTGCTTACAGATCTATTCTGCATTAGTGTTTGGCAATAAAACAATGTCTGTGCAACATAATACACAAGGCCTGGCACGATGGCCATCGCCGATTATACAAAGGCGATGGTGTGTAGCTTATTGCCATCGGAAAAACTACGATGTTACGATGGAACATCGCAAAAATCCATCGGCGATAGCGATGGTCCGATGGAAATCGTATCAAACGATCGGCGATGGCCATTTTCTCCATCGGCGATGGTGTCATGAGGAAGAAATGGTTCGATGAAATGCATGAACTTGCCATCGGCGATGGCATACGATGGGCATCGTCATCGGTTGTACTTCCGATGCCGATGAAATGAGGCTAAAGCTACAGAAAAACAGCCTTATGAGTTTGAAACATTAAATTTTCCAGTACATCAAAACAAAGAAGGAGTTACAAAGTTTATTTTAATACATTTCCCAGATCTAACAATGTCAATTGATAACCTGGGCCTTCCGTTCCTTTTATCAGCTAGGAATAATATTACTGGTTTGTAAATCACACACAGGCCGAGGTTATAAGAGATGCTGCTTCTATTCGATGTCTGTGGTCTGCGATGTTTGCATTTTTACAATGTGTTAATGCGATGGTCCATCGCCGATTCTGAAGCCCTACGATGGCCATCGCCGACGGTTATTTCATCGTAGGTCGTCGCCGATTAAAATTGGGGATTTTTGGTTCCGATGCCGATGGAGCGATGGTATTGCCATCGATTTTGCCATCGTAGGTACCATCGTAACATAATCGGGGATGCCAACCGCTAATAATACATAATAATCAAACTTTATACTCGTACAGTTCAATAATGTATGTTGCCATTTTAATAACAAGACTGAAAATTCTGTCTAGTATTAATTTGCATCTGGCGTTATTTCTGGAGGGATAACATCGACCTGCCTGCAATGCATTTCATAGAAAAACAAGAGGAAAAAGTAGATCCGTAGGACTGTCGACGATTCTCTCATTTTCGTAGTAAAGTTTTCTTCCCTAGACGCATGCAGGAGACTCGAGGAGAAGTTTGTCTTAAGTCTACGGAAACAGGATGTAGATTTTCAGTGCTTCTTACGTACTCCTGTCAAGTTCCAAGGCGTCCTGTAACGTCACACGCGGTCCATACTCGCGCTTGGTATGCATGGACGACGGCCGCCTCGTTTTCTGTAATTTCTCGGCAAGATGTTGGCTTTAGCTTGGCTCTGCCAATCTACATTTTGTTTGCAGGAGAAGAAGCTGTACACTCTTGCCAATTCCACAGAGAACTTTACTCTGCCTTGACGTAATCATTCCAGACCGCTGCCGACGAGAACATAAATTGCGAAATGTTTCACGTGTCTGGAGCAAAAGTATCCGTGACCAGAAGTGAACGCACTTCAATGTCCCTAAAAATAATGTCTCTGAAATTTTCAGGTCGCTCAGATATCTTTCCTGGCTGCTTGGTATTCGATTACATTTTTACACTCGATGTGTATTCAAAATGCACGCAATTCGGTGCATGCGTTGCTGCATATAACAGGTTATAACTCACTGCAGTTGCTATTTGAAAAAAGTTCAAACCTGACAGAGTTTTAGCGTGCATATACTATATCCAATTAAAATTCCTGCAGTAGTGTAAAATAAATTATTTTTGCCTTTGTTAGTTAAAATCTAAACGAAGCCATCGCTTGATTTCTGTTATTGCAATGCCTTACGCAACTTGAATGTGCGTATCACTAATTCATGGAATATGTGAAATAGATCATACTTCTGCTTGTGATACAAAGAGTTTCTTCTTTCAGAAGCAGTTGTACTTCACTTGATTCGGTTTTAGAGCTTGGAGTTGGAGCAGCCAGTCAGTCATTTAATAATTGACTCAACTTTTCATCCAATATAACATGTAGACATCCGCATCAGTGCCAATGGTACAGCCAATTGGGTGGACTGGCTTCGCCAATATTTATTACGGTCGTAGTTATTAATTGCCTTTGTCTCCTTCTATTGCCAGGTTTGCTGTTTAATTAATTGTGCATATTTTCACGTCAATGGCCAGCGAGTGCAGCTCAATGATGATCAATCAGCCACCGTTGCACAATCATACACAATTAGAGCTACACACAGGCGCCATATTGGGCGCGCTGCCCCCGCTGCGTGCGCGTTGTCGTGCTATAAATATTTAGCTGTGAACGATTCCCGTCACACTGCATGTATGAGTGAATGAGATGGGGGTAATGAATGAATAACGATATGGGGTAATGAATGAATCAATGTAATAACGCTAGCTCGGCCCGGAAAAGAAGCTATCACGTGATCAGTCAAAAGTCAATTAGAAGTACTTTGGGACTGCCGCAAGGAAAAGCTAAGTATAAAGGCGGCCGAAAGAGTTACAGGCTTTAGGTAATTCATACATCGTTGAGTTTTTTTTTTTTTGTTGCAAGCTCGGCAGAGCTGCAAGAGAGAGCTCCCGTTTGTATATCGGCTTTAATAATGACGATACCACAATCTAATTTCCATGGGGAGTTTATCAGGTTAGAATCCGTAATATGGATAATAAAGTTATACATATTTATAAAGTACATTATTGGTATTGTTCAACGATAAGACTATAGCATGCATTATAAATGAGTATTTTGTATAGAGCAGATACAGCCGTAAATAATGTCTTTCTTCAGGTGTATCTGGCAGGCGTTATATGCGAGGGTTACCTACTCAAATAAAGATATACTCAAATATACGGTGAATCCGTATATACTGAACCTATGTATAAAAGAGGCTGCGTTCCATGACCCAAATACCGAATCCCTCCTTTTAAATGGTTAATTTGGCATTTTAATAATGGTACTGCATTAAAAGTAGAGTTGAACACAATATGTAACGGTATATTATAGGTATGTGTGTGTAGAAAAAATATCTGTTAAGAAGAAAAAACAAGATACCGTATTGTGGTAAATACTCACTCTAAGACAGCAGGGGTGTGGCCAGGAGGAGTGAGACTGGGGGGGGGGAGGGGGGCGGTAGTGGCGGNGGGGGGGGGGGGGGGGGGGGGGGGGGGGGGGGGGGGGGGGGGGGGGGGGTAGTGGCGGGACAGACAGGAACACGAGGCAGCGGGTCAGTCGCACTCGGTTCGGGGGGGCCCGACTCGTAAAGCGTATGAAGCAAATTTTACTCGCAGAAACTAAATCAATAGTCACAAATATCCATTTACACTTAAGGAAATTCATATATTCCTAACTCGCAGAAAGCGAGAACTACGTATTCAATAAATGAATTCATTCGTAGGGAGTTGAAATACAAGATATGAGAAACAAATTATTGCGTTTGTTGGTTTGTAATCTACTCTGGTATGGGGTTCACACTATAGGCTTTTAGTCCCTGTACGTAGAGCAAAGTGCTTGAACGTTTTGTTGCAGTGTCTGTGGACACAACTGCGCCTCTACCAAGAGTTTAATGAAATGTTAGCCAGCCGTCGCGTTAGGTGGCATTAGCAACTGTCTCTGGTGAAACTCTGAACGTCTAATTACGTTTTTAGTTCACTAGAACTGAAGTCGCTGTGCACTTTCGTGTTGTTTAGGAAGAAGCAATCAAATATTGGAAGCATTGTACCGCACACGGGAAACAAGGGATTTCAGTGTGAACTCTGCTTTACTCGCAGGGTCCATGTTTTATTTATTTATTTAGCTATTTTATTCATGAAATAAAAAACAGCAAATCATACGAGCGTCGCCTACAAGAAGTGGTGTTCATATCTCTCGAGCAAAGACGGCTCAGGGGGTAACTAAATGAGACATTCAAGTACATAAATGGCTTCAACGACGTACCTGCAGCAATAAATCGTGCTTACAAGAACGTCTCTTTCGCTAAATTTTTTTTTTTTTCAGACATCTAAATTATACTGACATAATGGCACTAACTCCTAGAGGACCGGAGCGTAAGTCACAGCTGCTCCCTGGGAATGGGTCTGGTGGTCCGTCTACTGCCAGCTATCTGATCTACTGCACAACGGAAAAATCGCTTCTCCTGCTTCATTGGTCATCGACTCAATTTGTACATACGTCGTGAACTGAAAGCAAATATAGTTTCAGTGTATTTGGAGTGTAATAAAAATCAGACTCCATGGCAGCGATATGAGAAGCTGTAAATATCTTCATTGTTTAGATTTCAACGTTGGTCGAGCAAGAGGTGCATTCAATAGGCAACCTGGCCTTTTTTTCATCTATTAGTATTCAACTATTAGTTTTCAATGAAACGTGACTGGAAGACCACATTCTCCGACCTGGCCTAATTTTTGCCTGCCTGTATTTTATTGTGTCAGAACAAGGGCTTGTAAACAAACAAGTAAATAAACAGATAAATACACGTCAGTCTTTATTATATTGTACATCACATGACAAAGGTCTTGACAGCAAATGTGATATCACATACATAAATATTCTGCAAATATTTTAATGCTGCACTACCGAACTTGATTGTCTCTCTTCACTAAGCTCCCAACTTCTTGCATAAACTTAGCAAGTCTTATAAAGTAACAGAATATTAAATGACTCCACTGACAAGTTTTGGGACGAAAATAAAATTGTCAGGTTTATAAAGCAGTTTTTGATGTAACGAACTTCGTCCTTGGGTTCTTTTAGCGCTATATTGTTATTTTTTTTTTTGTTCTTCTGTTGCAAAAAAATAATAATAAAAATTTGGAAGCAAAACATCTTGGCCTGCAGTCTCGTCCTCCGACGGCATCAATGGGGTTCTTACTGAGTAAATAATTGGGACTCTCTGGGTCGCGGGGTGACAGTGAGTTGGGGGATGATGGGTGGGTGGTGGGGAAAAGGGGGTTGAGCTTTATAGAACTAGAGTTACACGCAGTGAACTCGAAATATTTAGAGTGGCTGAGAAGGTTCAAAAGTTAATAAGAAAGATATTTACGTGTAAAGTTGCGTTAACAGTACAGTCACTTGACGCCGTCAATGCAAGTCACGCGTCCGAATGTCTTGTTTCCGTTTTGTAAAGAAAAAAAAAGTGCACCGCTTCCAGAGCTGTAATTCTCCGCAACTGTGGAGAGATATTGTAAAATTCGGTGGCGACGTTCGTTAAAAGTCTGCCGACATCACAGCCAACGTCTCAGAACTTCTCTTGGTCAGCGAACAGCGGTGTGCAATGGAGCAACATTTACTCCAACGCTTTGTTCTACGTACGAAGAGCAAAAACCTATCGTGCGACTGAACATTAATGCAAATGAACGTCTAAGAAACCAAAGCGTTTTAACATTTGTATCGTCTTGTTTATTTAACCTCCTTAGTTAGTGTTGTTCAAAATAAAATTATTTATGTTATTTTTCCTCAATTGCCTTTGCTACGGCGTTGATTGTTGCTTATATTGATATATTTTTTGGGGGGCACCTTCCTCGAAAAACACAGACCGATTACGCAAGTTGCACGGCTCCAGTTGACCTAATATTACACTGTCGAAAAAATTACTCAAAATCTTACCTAGTACTGCAGTTTTTTCACGCCTACAAGTGCCAGTTGCACGATGTCAAATATCCCACGTAATTTCTAGGACACTTAAACACTTCATCCATGCTGTATTTTAAAGCGCTGTTCAAACACATTAAGTTGTAGTAAGGTTTGAAAAACCTTTGCTTCAAGAATTTGAAACGTTCCGGTGTTCCAACTCTCGTGTGTAGCAGCCTTAATGACGCTTAGGACGACGAATTGCTGGCTTTTGCGTATCGAGTAGGCCAAAATTATATTTTAAGAACATGAACCTCCCTATCAAAGACACCTTAGATGCTTTCAACATGGCTGCCATAGCTCAGCGTCGCGGCCTCTTGCTGTAAAATTGGCTAACTTTTAATGGCAATCGTAGCGTAAATTTTTCGAAATACTTAGCGGCTTAATTGCATTAGCGGACCGTGTTTTTAATTGGTGTGGTACGCTAAAACAGCTGATTTTGGGAAGTCTATAGTAGATTGCATTGCTGGTGGATGCCTTGAGAAGAAATAATTTACCTTCTGCTGCGCTTCTTATTTGTTAAAGAAGACTTTACCGTACAGTTACCACAGTTACTTGATTTTCGATCGAGGTCCAGGTCGTATTAATCACATCACCCGCTCTTTAAAGATCGAGTGAGTTATCTCAACAGCATTGGAATGTCCAGTAGCGAGTAATCATCCACTGGACGTAACAAGTTACAGCTGCTTTTTCATGCACTCTCTATTAATACGTATTCGTCCAGCAAGTTTTTGAACCTTTAATCTTCGTGATATTTTGTGTAACTGGGCATTTTGTTGAACAGTTTAGTAACCCGTAAGGTGTATGGCGGGATTAAAATACCCCACCTCTTCAAAAAGCGCCTTTTTGCAACTTTATCGCGCAGCACAACTCTACTCCTTTGGATTTTCCCCACGTTCATGGAACTCACTTCTAAATATAGAATTTCTAGGTATGGCTTTCATTTTCAATTTTGGGTTGGCGCTTTAGCAACTGAAAGTTAACTACCAGCTTCTCAAAATGTCCAGACATTTTGAGAGTAATAAATATTTTTCACTTGGTTAAGCTGATGAATATTATTGGTGTATACGAATTGATTAACCTTCTATTAGATAGGTAACCTATGCCACGCACATGGGAAATCAGAGTGGGTAAGTTTTGGCTCTGAGAGGTAATATATAAGCATGGGAAAAAGAGCGAGTTGCATGACAAAAGTTGCATCGAATGGAAGGGACTTTAGCGACGTTGTATGTTGCAAGGGAAATTTGTAGTCCCTCCTAATAACCCTTCACCGGGCTGGTGACCGCATGCTGTTATTGCTGTAATGCTGTTCTTACAAAAGTATTTTTTAGCCGCAGCTCAAGTTTCATCCCACACCGTGCTACAATTATCTCTGTATATTTTACGAATTAACTTTTTGCATAAAATGGGTATTATGTCTTAGGTACTTGTGCCAGAAAGCGTTAAGGCAGATTGGTTCGTATCACATGTTTTGAGGATCTCGTGCGCATCGCTGAGCGTCTGCACGTGTTGCTGTGAATGTTTGTGTAACAGAGAAAAGCTGTCTGATTTCTAGTTCCTTCCAAATATGGCGATGAAAATAACTCTTGAAACTTTACTGTTGACTTTTACTGACGTAACGGTACACATGACGGTACATAATATAGTATATCGTTTGATAGACACACAGTAGTGCACATTATAGCACGCTGTGCAGTGCCTAGAGATACTGTGCAGAGCATACAAGCACTGTACAGTGCGTATAGGCACTGTGCAATACGTACAGGCCCTGTGTAGTACGTACAGGTGCTGAGTAGTACGTACAGGCCCTGTGTAGTAAATAAAGGCACTGTGCAGTGAATACAGGCACTGTGTAGTACGTACAGATACTGAGTAGTACAAACAGGCACTGTATAGTACGTACAGGCACTGTGTAGTACGTACAGGTACTGAGTAGTACAAACAGGCACTGTATAGTACGTACAGGCACTGTGTAGTAAATACAGGCACTGTGCCGTGAATACAGGCACTGTGTAGTACGTACAGACACTGTGCAGTGGGTACAGACAAGGTGTAATACGTACAGGCACTGTGTAGTACGTACATACACTGTGTAGTACGTACAGACACTGTATAGTACGTACAGGCACTGTGTAATACGTACAGGCACTGCGTAGTACGTACAGACACTGTGTAGTACGTACAGGCACTGTGTAGTACGTACAGGCACTGTGTAGTACGTACAGGCACTGTGTAGTACGTACAGACACTGTGTAGTACGTACAGGCACTGTGTAGTACGTACATACACTGTGCAGTACGTACAGACACTGTATAGTACGTACAGACACTGTGTAGTACGTACAGACACTGTGTAGTACGTACAGGCACTGTGTAGTACGTACAGGCACTGTGTAGTACGTACAGGCACTGTGTAGTACGTACAGACACTGTGTAGTACGTACAGACACTCTGTAGTACGCACAAGCACTGTGTAGTACATACAGGCACTGTATAGTGCGTACAGGCACTGTGTAGTACGTACAGACACTCTGTAGTACGTACAAGCACTGTGTAGTACATACAGGCACTGTATAGTACGTTCAGACACTCTGTAGTACGTACAGACACTGTGTAGTACGTACAGACACTGTGTAGTACGTACAGACACTCTGTAGTACGTACAAGCACTGTGTAGTACATACAGGCACTGTATAGTACGTACAGGCACTGTTCAGTGCGTCCAGCGCTGTGTAATACGTACGGAGAACAAAACACTACCGTGTGAACGGGCCTCTTAGACATCTCACCGCATCTCGCCTTACGCTGCAATACAATCGTCCACTTCCCCAGTGAAAACGAATGCTCCGTAAAGTTTCCAAGGCTGCGGATTTTCTCAGAACGAAGAAAACTTCTTCGACGTAGCAGCTGGCACTGAAACCAGAAGTGGCAGCAATTTCTGAAGGATGAAATTTTCGCCGTCTTAAGCTCAAAATAAAGGGTCATTTGATCAATTGATACATTTGCGCAAAGGAACGTTCGTTTCAAATTTTTTAGACACAGAGATTAAAATTAATTTCTCCACCGTTTCTGAAGTTACGTTTGTGACAAATGTGGGTGAATGCTTAATTGAGTTTTATAATAACAGAATATCAACGATGAGATGCTTCCGTTCGTCAACATGAGTAATGGGCTGTTGCAATGAGAAAGATCAACAGTATTCGTTTAAATTTTTAAGAATTTTACATTATGCCGAAAAGAAATAGCGCTCGAAGTAATTTTTTCCAAAGCATTACTGGAAGGGGTGAAGTGTCTTTTAAAGTCCCTCGAGCAATAATTGCACTTTCTGGAACATTTGTGCTCGAGGCATTATGTTGCTGGGCTTTTGTTAAATTTAAAATTGCATGTCTGGGAGGACTCATCCTGCGAATTGCCGCGATGAATCAAAATAAAAATCATAATTTAATTCGGAATGGTGGCACCTGCAACAAAAAATGGTGCGCTGGAGTTATGAAAAATATTTGGCCTGCGTTAGAGAGCCATTATGTCCCTGAGCCATTATGTCCCTGAGCCATTATGTCCCTGAGCCATTATGTCCCTGAGCCAATATGTCCCTGAGAGATACCATGGCTCAGCCCGTAACGTGGCAGATACCGCAGGTGGGAGCGTATATCGGCGGGCTGGATATAAAACATTACCGTGTATGCTTCCATTGTAATAATAAGGACTTCTTTAAGACAAGAATTTTATTAGCCCAAGCTCTCGGCGTGAATTTGCTTCAGCCGTCGTCAGGGGAAAGATGCATATATGTCCTGGAGCTATATACAAAAACACTTATCCATACTACGGAAGAAAATTCTATAGCAAAACTTTTTGTATATAGCTCCAGGACATATATGTATCTTTACCAAATCAGCCTGCCATTGATCATCTATTTTTGATACCAAGACTCTTCTCGTGGGAAATCTATGCCTAATTGGTTTATGCAGTGTATAGACATTTTGTTTTTGTAACCAACTTTTAATTTGTTTCGATGAAATACCACTCCTGCGAGATATTCACGCCGAAAGCTTGGGCTAATAAAATTCTTGTCTGAAGAAGTCCTTATTATTACAATGGAAGCATAAAATTAACCTAGACGTCCTCTATTTTTTTTTTCAATTAACGTGTATGCCAGAGAAACAGTAATTATTAGGTTTTCGAAAAAATAACATCCGGCATCAAGTTATGACGTAGCCGGTGGCACCTAGGTCATTCCAACAGTAGTCCAGACACGCATTCACTGTCATTTTCAAGGAGTTGTAGCACTTATATAGAAGTAATTAATGGGTCAGATAATTAGAGGACATGAATGTTAGATGGCAGGACGTGCCTCTTTATTTTCTTTTCTGAAGTGACGGTGCATGCAGGGCATAAAGACGAACTATAAGGGTCATAAACGGGATCAGTAAAGTCGTGGTAAGCTCAACCCTGCTGTCGTAACGTGGGCGTAACCGGTTTGCTATTAACACCTGCAAATAGATTCAAAGTGGTTAATATAGGCCAGCCGGGGATGAGATTTAGCGATAACCGGGGATGGGGCCGGTCCAGCAATAATCAACTAGCCGGATCCGGGGTCGAGTTTCCAGTAATTAGTAACAATTAGTCAGGGCCGGGAATGGGACCGGGTTCAAAATTTGAGCCGAAACTGAAGTAGCGCCTTTGCAGAAGGCGCCAGGAGTCCGGGGCAGGAGTCCGAGTCCGCCAGCCCAACCCTGTGGCGGTAAGACGTCAAGGCAGAGCAAAACCCTGATCGTAGCTGTGGTAGGGTGGAGCGGGCCGCTCGTGAGAGGACCGATTCACGCCACGTCATCAGTTAAGCCGGCTGCTGACGAGAGCTTTCATCTCCAAAACGCAAGCACAAACAGTTTCCGTTTCGTGGAACAAATGTTTCCGATACTGCACACGCGGAGTTTAGTTTCGCGACTTGCGAGCACTGCAGCTGATCATTGTTGACCAACTACTTCAATGTTCAGTTGCTTCTGCCATCTGTCAAAGGAAAAATATCACCAGTGTTTCACTTCACTGCCTCTGCAAGCTTTGTTTTAATGCGCACATTATTAAGCTGATGACTATTTATCTAGTTAGGTACCAGTACGTCATTATTTAAAGTGAAAATCTCTTTAGGTATTTAGTTAAGAACCGTCTCCAACCTGGCCAACCTTTATGTAGTTGCCAACTTCATCTATGTTCTCACATACGCTAGTGAATCATAGCAACTTTTAAATTGCTCAGAAAAATACCCATCAGCACAATAATTCACATATTCTGCTTTGCACAGACTTATTCAACCAAAGCTTGTGATGATGCACCTCCGAAAATATTTAAATGTTGGAGAATTCGTTGAAAAATTAACTATGCGCTTCAAATATGACAAACACGCCATTGTATATGGGGAAAAGTTTGTTTTTGTATAAAACTATAAGCATCGCCACAGCCACTGTTTTGTTCTCGTTACGTGCAACAGAAAAGCAGAAATGCGACACGGGGGTAAAAAGGCTACGTGAGGCAAAACCAGCCTTTCTTTGGAACTATCGGTCTCAGAACGCGAAGCGTACCATTTAACGAGAGTATGATATTCATGCCTGCATATGTTAGTAGAATAAAGTTTCTCATCTAAGGTGAAAAATAATAAACTTTCAAAAGATCCCAGGATCCCAATAATTCCGTGATTTTTCTTCCAAAATACCGGGATTGAGAAATCTCCATCCCGTACTGGGACTGAAGACCCTAGTCGTGTTAGCTGACAGCGGTCGGGCCTCTAAAAATGGCCGGGCCGCGGGGTCTCGGTCGGTCTATGGTGGTGAAACCAAAGCTTCTGACTTATTAAGTTGCAGGCAATGCAGGAACAATGGGCTTAGGTTAGCTTAACTGTGCGGACATTTGTTTCGAACCATAACACTTGTCAGTGTACTGAACGGGAGAAAAATTCAGCAACGGTATTTTTTTTTTATTGCTCAAGCACCGCTATCGACACCTGCGCGTTGCTGTCGCTTGCCTTTACTGATGCGAATACTTGTTATTGCACCAGCGACTTTTTCCTTTTTCATAGAAACGCTCTATACTGGCAATAACTCAAAACTGTTTATTATTTCAAAGAGCAATGAAGAGCTGTAAACTTTAAGGCAGCAAACTGTTTGCAACGATGCCATAAATCGTATGGAAGCCAGCAAAGCGCTTGTCGAAAAATATTAATTGGTGAAGCTACCTGTTGTTATCCTCAACAGTGAAGGATGAAACCTGTATAATTTTGTTGTACAATAGTTTCCAATACCAGTACGATTGTTAAATCTTTTCGAAATAGTGAGGTATTCTAAATTAAAATGCAACTTACATCTTTGCACGTCATAAAAGCAACCTTGGCATTACAAATCGTTAGTGTATTATTTGATAAGACAAATGTTCTTCACAGACGCATTTGCAGTCTATTTGAAGTACCTTTTTACTGTTCTTTATTTCTTTTCCCTCACTCGCCAAACTTGAGCAAACAACCAGTGGGGTCCAAATCTTTGCTTCAGTTGTTTCTAAAGAGAAGACAATCAAGACGAACGTTTCTCTCCCAGAGTTTGCTGTTAAAAGGAATCAGTTGCTTTCAAGATTAGAGATCGGCCAGCTTACTGATGCGCCCCTAGAGTGCAGTGCAATTGAGAGCACCTCTGATGTCGGATTTCGTTCAGTCTCTGGTTTACAGCCCGAACCTTTGTAGTCCGAACATTTACAGCAGCCCGAACCTTTGTAGTCCGAACATTCACAGCAGCCCGAACATTCGGGTTCCGTACTGAGGTACTTTGTCTATGACTGCTGCATCCTCGTGTGTGTGTGTGTGTGTGTGTTGGCTGCTAGGTTGTGTATATCAGCGGCAGCAAAACGTTTGCGTCTACTCTAAGTTACTTAAGTCTTACGATATCAAAATAGATATATATGAGGGTTGTTTCAAAAGTAATACCTGCTATTTCTCTTTCTTCCCGTAAAGATCCGAGGGGATTGTTAATTGTATTGTTACGATAACTGAACTAATGCATTCATGACCTGAAAATTTCATATCTCAGTTGCCGATATTGACGGTGTGATACTCTAAGAAAGCAATCTCTAGCTGTCACGGGCGTGCGTGAATTCCTCCATACAGAAAAAAAATTGAACGAATTAACATTCACCTGGGCCTGGTGAACGTTTACGAAACCGATGCAGGTGTTATCAGCACAGTTGTGAGATAGGTTCATCGATTTTAGAATAACGACAGAGATGTAAGTGACAAAGTGCCCTTCGGACGCCCATACTCAGTCACTACCCCGAAAACTAAGTGCGCCTCGATCAATTCACCGGCACCGTTCGGCAGATAACGGTGAGTGAAGAGCGTGTAAGGTTGGAAGTGGGTGTCAGTGTACTGGCAACGTTAATTGTCATCCCTCAGATACAGCCAAGTCTGTGTTAGGTGGGTTCCACGAATGATCACGCAGGAATAACAGGAATACCGACGGGATGTTTGTAAGGACTTTTTGGATTGGTACGAAGCTGAAGGTGACGGTCTCATGGTCCGCATCGTCACTGGTGACAAGAACGTGGTGTTACCATTACGAGTCGGAATCCCAATAGCAGTCGATGGGATGGCACTTACCACACACACACTCCCCAGCAAAGAAGAAGGTCAAGACGCAGACATCGGCATTAAAAGTTATGTGCACCGTCTTCTGGGACAGGAAGGGCGTCGTCCTCCTGGATATCTTCTAACTCCTAACCATGGGCACTGTCAACTCTGACCGTTACGTTGAAACGTTGACCAGGCTGCATGAAGGCCCGGTTTTCCGTATAAGGCCAGAGAAAAGGGATAGATTTCATTTGCAACACGGCAACACCGGACCACACTCACGTGGGGAGTGATAAATGTGTGACAAATTTCGGCTGGACGGTGTTGTCTCACCCTCTGAATGGTCCCGACCTGGCACCGTAAGACTTCCACTTGTCCGGACCCCTGAAGGACACATTACGTGATAAGCGTTTCCCTGACAACAAAGCCGTAATCGCAGCTGTGTAAAACTTGATCAGCCTCAAGTATTTATTGCTGAGCACTGACTTTCACGCTTGAGGCATCAAGACTCTCATTCATCGCTGGGAAAAGTGAATTGAGAATAGTAGGGGCTACGTAAAAAAATAAATTCTGAAGCACAAAAGATAGCTCATTTTAACAGTACCAGATCCTTCTCAGCAGCTGTTTAACTTTGTGAGTTAAAAAATATGAGACATCACTTTTGGAACGACCCTCGCATCATTATATACTATAATGCTTATGCTTACTGGCAATATCTCTAGTCTAGGAAATGATAGCAAATAAATATAATAGAAAACAGAGCACGTTCGTTCATTCCCTCAAAAGTTTAAATCTTCGCTGAAAAAGTTTCAGTAATTTATATTTCACTATGAAGTTTGCGGGCGTATCAATAATATTAATCTAACTTGTGAAGAGCGTTTTATATTTGCTGGAAAAACTTTTCTACTGCGAGAGCGTCCGAAGGTGTAACAGTCATAATGACCTCGGGGGTCTGTTTTTGCTCTATAAACCTTGATAATTCTACGAATTTGCTTTGTAATTCAACAAGATCCATTTTTTTATAATATTATAAAGCAACCCAAATAGTGTAAAACTTGTATTTTTCTGTATTTTGGGCGGTCATGAGATTGTGAGCAGGGCAAAAGTTTGTTGTTTAAATGCGAGTGTAACACCCCCCCCCCCCCCCCCCCNTGACACTTTTTTTTCACTTTTAGGTAGGAAAGAAATTCGATGGACTAGGGTAGGGCCTGTGGCATGGGACATAGCTTCTTCGCTTTCGGACGGGAAAAAAATTCGAGGGACTAGGTCACAGCCCCCCCCCCCCCCCCCCCCCCCCCCCCCCGCCTAAAAAAATATATATATCGTGTAAGTAAGATGAATGGGCGACTGATCTACGAACATAATTTTAATATATGCATAGATATCACTTTTAACGGTTCAGACTAAAAACATGTTTAAATTTACTTGGCATAAAGCACAAATTGGAACACGTTACGTACGCATCACTAGCACAAGTTCCCTCTTTTATATGTGCTTGCGAGGTCAACAAGCTATTCTTTTGAGTTATTCCTTAGCAGAGTTTTGGTTGCCCCGGAGCTGTTTGTTTTCGCTCTGAGTGGGAGAGGTGGCCATGAATATTGCGAGGGTTACTGCTCATTGAAGCATTGTTTATGCCATTATAAATATAATAACTAAAAGTGCATCTAAGATTAGCTTTGATTTCATTTTGGTTTAGGGCTGAAGTAATGATGACGACAGCAGCTCACGATGCATATCCCGCTCAGCAAATCTGTTAGGTTTTTATGAAACGCAAGTTGTGCAATGATAATAAAGGTTTCGTAGCATCTATTTCGTGTAGTTATGAGAACAATAATTGCCTTGTTATCACCCTTGAAATTGCTCCATGCACAGTTTGCTATTTGGAGCAAATAGGAAATATCCAAGTATCATTTGCATGGGGAAAAAAAAAAAGATGAGTTCAATTATCCCCATAGGGGCTATACACCCGTCGGGATCAATAGACCCCGTTCAAAGTAGAGCTGTTCGATTGAAAAATTAAGCTTATGTGTCATATTGAAGTTCTTATAATACATAGAAACTGTGACTGAGCCACTTTTACGAATATTGTTTACACTGCATCTTGCGTACGCAAAGGTTCACGTTTCCTAGGCAGATGTATGCATGCCGCTCGGTAGTAGAAGCCATTCAGTTAGAAGAAATACTACTCAACTAAAAATTTATTCGTATTTCTGGTGCTAAAGTGCTCCTGATAAGCAGGAAACAATATTCGTAAATATCTAAAGCTATCTGCGTAAAAACTTCCATAGTTCCAACTTTATACGCATTATTGCGTCGAACATATTTTCAGTGCAGAGGCCTCCGTTTCCTTGGCCGTGTATGCGTGCGCTCGTGTGGGGAAAGATATTCCCTGCACGAACAGTTTCCTTACATTAGAGCGTATGAGGGCTTTAAAAATTCACTGACCAGATGATATGCTCGTAATGGCTCGCAGGATAAGCCTTACTGCAATGGCGGCCTGCCCTGCTGCCTCCAGAGCTGTATGGCAATGACGCCTAGTGCCTCCTACAGCTAATGCAACGCTTATCTTCTTATGATTGTTCAGAGCCAGCGAGGGGCAACGTGTGAAAAAAGCAAGTGCATCAAAATAAAACACTTTCCCATGCTCCTCAACACCCGAATGTGAAAGCGAGACATGTTAAAGACAGAGGCAAGAACAGACGCATCAGAATCAATGCCGGGACAGAGAACTGTCCAGTACCATAGCATGTTTGTAGTTTTCCCCATGAATATTAGACGACTACTTAGATACTATAATGTCAGTAGTTTCCCTGTACTTCATGAAATTATTACAAATATCCTGATTTGAAACTGCGTAGCAGAGCCGCTTCAGCAGACGGACGCCTTCACCGCCGTGCAGATTTTGCCCTGAAAGTGAGGGTGGCGGGCAAGGCTTTTACGCACTACAGGAAACGCTCGTTACGGGTCAACTACTTCAGTGCATTTTTTTTTTAATTTAGGTTCAAAGTTTTAATTCCAAATGCTCGATGACCGGACTCAAGAGTACATGTATGGTACCGGTTGGCTAGTACTGAAACTCTAAAAGTAAAATAAGAACTCCGTAACACGGGATGCCTGATAGTGAGGACTTCCTGCAACGAACTATCACGACTTGCTTTTTCCGTGTGTGGATGTCATCCACGAGCAAGCGACTCGTTCTGCTTAAGTACGCACCAGAGGCGTCCTCGATTTCCCCTCTTACATCGAGATGATGGTATTTATAATCCTGTTACCTTCCGTTTGTTGGGCCCCCTTCAGTACTCTGAGCGTTCGAATCGCCACCTAGCATCGATTTCCAGGCGGTTATCTGAGGCAAATTTTGCTTTTAGCTTAAATTTCATCCAGATACAGTAAAAAAAGTAGGGCGTGCTGGAAAAGCACATGAATGTGTGCCGAAATGTTGTTGCAAAACCAGCACGTATGTGCGTGCAAAACTTGCACACCAACGCGTGCCCCCGACCCTCAAACGGACGCGTGCAATGGGGCAGCAGAGCACGCGTAGCTGCCTTCTATTGGCAGCCCTCAGCACACGTCGGCACGCGTTCAGGGAGCGTAGAACACGCTTCGTGCCTCAGCGAATCTCAGCAAAATTGATCAAATTGTCGTAAGCATGCCGGTTCAGCACACTTTGCCGTGCAGCGGCAGATGTGCCTGCCTTATCGTGCTTCTACTGCACGATGATCGCGTGTTCTGGAGCTCAGAACACGTTTTCATAAGCCGTAATTTTTTTTAAGTGATATGAACTGCATATATTTAGCACACATATGTGCTTCGTACGTAGGCGTGTTAAAGGTTCGGTTTTTAAGACTTAGTAATAGGACGAAGAATGAAAGTTGCAGACTAATGATGCTGGAGAGCGATCGATTGAACGCCGAAATTGAGCCTTCGAAGTTGGACTTGTGCGAAACCTTAGAAAGAAGCTTTGAGTTTACCACTTTGAACCGTGCTATCGGTGTGACAAACAACTTGAGTCCGTTCACCCTGCTGATAACTCTACTGTACCGAGCAAGGCTGAGCTATGGAAGTCTCAAGAACAACCGTCTTAGAGTCGACGCCGGAAACTCAGTTCACAACATCTCGAAGCCCTGTCGCTTGCCTGAAATTTGGAACAAGCCAAGCCTCAGTGGCTCAATTTTGGCTCCCATTCGAATGAGCCTCTAGTTCTCACGCCGAGCTTGTGTACCCAAAGTGCGGATGGTGGTACCTGCGGCCACCTGCGACCTACCTTCTGCTGTCACTTGCGGCCATCTGTGACTAGTAACCTGCAGCCACTTGCGGCCACCTACAGCCGCTTGTGACCATCTGCAGCCACCAGCAGTTGTTTGCGGTCATCCGGCGGCCACTTTCGGCCGCTGGCAGCCAAACCAGAAGACAAAAAAAATGTGGCTGTCCTAACCCAGTCTTACTGCTGCGACTGAGCCGCTAGTAGCCAAAGGTGGCCGCGAATGCCCACCCGTGCCAATCCCTCACCTAGTGTTCCCAACAAACTCCCCAAGCTTCGTGTTGTCGTCAGAAGAATTGCTCTAAGTCTCCGAGTTTTGTTTTCTTAATTGCCTCAATTTTTCTGTGCTCCACAGAGCGGTGCTGAGGACACAATCTCCAGTGCTGTGCTCCATAAAAATGGCCGTGGAGATCAAACGCCGCGCGCGCCAGAAACGCTTTTGTCTGACGCATTTAACTGCGACTTTTGCTAAGCGAGCAGACGTGGGAATGCGCCGCAATTTCTCTTACAAGACTTTAAAGAAATGGTTTCTTTGATTTTGTTTCGTTTTTAGTGGACACTCGGGATTATTTGGATGCCGCACTTACTTGCCACGTGCTGTCGGGGTCCGCCTTCAAATTCAGGTTGTTCTACGGAAAAAGAAATTGGATAAAGTTCATTTAATTAATAAGAGTTGTTCACAAAGAAAAATTCCACAATTTCATTCTTTTTAGCGCAGCAGAATTCATACATAAAACGCAGAAGAGAAATGTAACTTTTGGCAGCCTGTAGGTGACATTAGTGTACGTAATTGTGCAGCGTGCCTCGGGGTACCTAAGTACTTACACTCACAGCTGTGGGACTTCCTGAGCATAAGGTACGACCACTGGTGATTGCAGGATATCAAAAATTAAATGTAAATACACACATCCAAGAAAATTGTTGAGTTACGATGAAGAACATTGGCACTTTCTGTTGATGAAACGAACTTGAGCTAGAAACGTCCAATGATTGCAAGTATATATGATCTAAACACGGGTTCACACTATAGGCGTTTGTTCCCTGTAAACGGTACAAAACATCCGTTTGTTTGTTGCTTTTTGTAACGAACAAAAAAAGTGCAAACCTTTTTGAACCCTAATTCTTCCCAAACTTAATCACCGCTACACATTAGAATATTGTATGTGCAAAACGCATATATAGCGAATAGATACATGCGAACGCAAAAAAAGCTGTAGTGTGAACCTGCCTTTACGGCCGCAGTCGTCCATGATTTTGACCCTGTTGCGCTCTTTTTATACCGAACGCTGTCGTCCTGCAGTAGCTGTTATGTCAGGCATAGTACAGTGATTCCCTAAGTTTACTATGCCTAGTACCCCTGCAGGAGAACTTCTTACATGGTCTCGCGTCCCCTACAAAATTAAGTACCCATATGACGATGACAAAACAAATTTATACTAACTTTTGTGCCACAAGTTAAGTTAATTTGTGAATGACTGAGAAACACAGCAGTATTTTGTGCGCCCCTGAAAAGGTCCTCTCGCACCCCTAGGGGGTACATATGCAGCTCAGGTTGGGAACCCCGTGCAGGTCTATTGCTTGGTGTTACTAGTACCATGGCTTAGCTTATGCAAGAGAGCAGAGATATTGCTGAAAATTTCGATATTTTCACTGATGCGTTTGTTAAAGAAATGTTTCAGCAGTCGAAAATTGAGTGCAGAGCTGCAGGCTGCCCCAAGTCCAACTGCGGGGCAGCAATCACTGCAGCCATGCAAGTATTACTTGAAAATAGTGAAGAAATCGTCCTTTTCTGCATCGCCTTCTTTCTCCAGCAAGGCGGAAGCATTTCTCCTGCCTGTCTCGTATTTTATACCGGCAGCGTCGCGCGGCCTTGCAAACATATGGTTAAAAAGAGCCGCCGACTGAGAGTTTTAAGCTTATCTTGGTCATGGAACTCAGAGAATTTCTTTGACAACTGTCACACACGGCATCAATTCAGTTTATCTCTACGGTCGTTTGGTCTTCGCTTAAGGCATCTGACTGGAAGAAATTCAGTTTATATACTACAGTAACATTTCACTATAAGCGTTCTCAGTTTCCTTTTCTTAACTAAATACTTTTACCAACTTTTTATCAAGTTTCTTCCGTGGCCCTGTGTGTTCAGGGGAACAGCGGTTTAGTCAATCTAGTTCCATAGCCTAGTACGTCCAGGAAAATGATGTGTACTTCAGTCAAGCCACTTTCACGGCCCAGTGTGTCCAGTAATATAAAAGTTTAGTCAAACCAGTTCCGTGGCAATAATGTGTCCAGGAAAACAAAGCTTTAGTCAAGCCAATTGCATGACCCAGTGTCTCCAAGAAAACAACGGTTTAGTCAAGCCAAGTTCCAGGCCAAGTGTGTCTAGGAAAACAACACATACTCAAGCCAGTTCCAGGACACAACAACATGTGTTGACCGACCGTTAGGCCCCCACACCAGCTGCCAAACGTGCCCGGGTGACACGGGTTGCGTTCATTACTCTCCATTGAGCAGGTTAGTGCACGGAATTTGTGGGGTAAACAGAGTTTGTAATTCTTGAGTCTGTCCGCCGTCAGAAGTGTGCCAGACTTGCGCGCGTGTGTCTCAAAGCCTTGAAAATTCAGCCAAAGTTCACATAGGAAGTTGTTAAGAGTGATAAGTTCACTACAATGTAATGTTGATTAGGATATATTACTAATAATTGACATAAATCACGTGGTTAGTGTAATATAATATAAACAACAATGTATCTCTGAAATGAAGCGAAACGTTACCATGAGTGTGCCTTAATTGAATTAGCAAGTGAGTTAACTAAAGCCTTGTGTGCTTAAATGGTGAAATATGGAGAGTTCCGTACAACTGATAAATTTCTGGAAAGGTATAAAAAATTTGTTGAGAAGGACGTGAATTTACTAAGCTACTACAAACACGGGGAAAAGCGACTCAGGGGAAACTAATAGAAATGTGCAAGTACTTTAATGGCTTCAGTGACGTGTTCCTACAACGGGACTTTCTTACCGAGAAATCGATGATTGCCTAAAAACTCCAAAGTAAAGATCGAAGAGATTCTGTACTCGAAGCCAGCGGTTTTACCCTTAGTTCAGAGTGAACACTTCGAATGAACTCCCTTCCGAAGATTTCAGTGCAAATACAATCAACGCGTTGGGAGCAACTCCCTCCACAGCTACGAACTCCTCCTCCAAGAGTTACAAACCCTTATCGGCCAAAGCTTCAGAGGCCACACTTAACCATTATCTATCATGCCCCAACTAAACGAACGTATTTTGGTCCCCAATAGCCTGCTTGCACGTTCGCCGAATAGGCTTAGTTTTTTTTTTTTCTTTGTCTTCCTCAGATAACTACAATCTCTGATATAACGGCAATAGCTCATTGATGGCCGGAGAGTTGTTTCAGGCTGCTCTATAAGAACGGGCCTGTTGATTCGTCTGCTGCCGGTTATCTAATAAAATCTAACTTAAACGGTAGTGTGACTGTACTGTATATCTGTCTTGGGTATGGACTCTTCTAGAGACGATTGCCTTATATGTGTATGTAAATAAAAATGTGCGAGCGTCTTCCGAGACTTAGACAGGACATGCAATATTCCACCAAGCCTTTGACGAAACTGTTACGCCAGTTGCAACAATCTTCTTCGTTCATGCATCCAGAAATACTTGGAATGTTGTAACACGGAATTCGAATGCTGGAAAATACGGGCAAGATTTTGCTGTCGGGCGAGGCTGTGCACTAAAGTCTCAGAGTCTGCCACGTGCAGACGCCGGTGTCTTCCTGATGACGGAGCGCGCTGGAAAATTCGTAGTTTACCTAACGTGCTGTCAGTTGCTGTGGCGAAGTCGACCGAAATAAAGTTTGCCTACGCAGAACTTCAGGCAGGAGCGTTTTTTGCCTCTTTCAATCAGGTGGCAAGGGTTAAAAGCAACCCGATTATACTGGATTCAGATCTAAATCCCAAAATTGCGCTCATGGCAGTCTGAAGGGTAACTGATTTGGGTTCAGCTAGGGCAAGGGTTAAAAGCAACCCGATTATACTGAAATCAGACTAAAATTGAGCTCTCGGCCGCCTCAAAGGTAACTGATTTGGGTTCAGAGCGTGAATCCCAATACAACTGTGGCAATTAAAGTCAGGGCACACGTCCTAAGCTCCAGGCAAATTAAATTGGACAGGCTTAACTGAACTCACCCTTGGTCAGCCAATCGAAGACACCTTAAGACCTAGAAATACATTTTACCCTCAACACCGAGGTTTGTTATTTAGATCAAGACTCTTCAATTATTATGTCGATGCCACATAAGCATTCGCAAGCCCAACCGGTTGCTAGAACGTGTAGCTAACGTGCCGCATCAGTACATATTTAAAATCGGCAGCAGAGATACGGTAGCATAAATGAAGTGCGAGTTGCGCATCTTCGCATCAAATTGTCAGTGCAAAAGCGTAGTGTAACTTTGTTATATGATTAAAAGTTAGCGGACTTCAAATAGACGAGGACACGTCTCACCTCCATGTTGTATTGTCATGTCAATATGATATTAATTTTGTCGAATTTGTGAAGGGATCTAATAGTAACATTAATATTAGGCCTGCATTCCCCTTCACCTCCCCCTTGTCTCCTGCCCAGTAAATTTATTAATTACCTCCTGCAAGGAGGTTATATTTTCGCCGTGTTTGTTAGTCTCTCTGTCTGTCTATTTGTCTGTTTTTTTGTCTGTCTGTCACAAATATAACTCAAAAAGTTTTGAACCGATTTAGACAAAATTTACAGGGATTGTTAGGTATGTTAGGAGAAACAGATGATTAACTTTTGGTGAAGATATGTTCATCCGTTTGTTTGTTTGTTTGTTTGTTTGTTAGAATACCTTATTTTTCTGAATGCTATAACTAAAAAAGTTAAGAATATATTTTTATGAAATTAACGTGAGTTGTTAAGTATATAACAAAGAGCGAATGATCAAATTTTAGTATTGATCCGTTTGTTCGTTCGTTTGTCACTGTTTATAATTTTATGCTTGTTAGCACAATAACTCAAAAAATAATGAATAAATCTTTATGAAATTTATAGGGATTGTTAGTAATGTTAAAATTCATAAATGATCAAATTTTGGTGCAGATCTGTTTGTACGTTTTAATGTTTGACTCATGTTTGTCATAACATTTGTTAGCAGTATAACTCAAAAAGTTATAAGCGGATATTCAAGAAAATTGCACAAGCTTTTATTACCAACAAAAGGTACAAATGATTAGGTTTTGGAGTTTATACAAAGAAAATTATGGTTTCAGAACCAATTTGAATTTTTTTGCTACCGTTGCCTTGCTTGGCGGAGGTATGCGCTCTCAGAGTGCTCTAGTTCAGTCTGAGTTCTGAGTGAGCATGAAATTTTTGATTGATGGTGGTTTTGAACCTTTCTTGGACGTCAATTTAAAAATCAATCAAGCCAAGAATTTCCCTTTGTGTAATTTTTCACATTGGTCGCCAACTTATATGTAAACCAGAGTACACAGTCGTGACAAAAGAGACCTCTAATGAAGAGCATCGGCTTTATTGCTTCTGCTTGGCACACAATACAAACAAATCGGGAAGCGACAAAAATTTAATGAGTACTTGGGGAGGTCAAGTGAACAGCATCAACTACGGTGAAGACAATTTAAAGTGAAGTTTTAACTGCAAAAAAAAAATATAGCTAAAGAAAATATGTATAAGCGAAATAAATAATGCACGACAGGAAAGAAAACTCCATCTAATATTGAGCCTATCTTATGCTAGGCTCAACAGAAGGATATAAAATACCACCTAACTACTTTTCTAAGCGACGCGGACTGTAGCGTAGCGGGTCTATTGGTTAAGTCAGGCCCGCCAAGAAGGCTTTTTTTCTGTGGACTGTCATCAAGATAACTCAAAAATATGTTGACGGATCTTTACGAAATTTACAGGGATTGTCAAACCAGTTAGGAGGAACAGATAATTAACTTTTGGTGAAGATCCATTCACCCGTTTGTTTGTCTGCATCTTTTTTCTCTGTACCATAACTCTGAAAAGGATGAACGAATTTTTATGAAATTCAGACGAATCATTAAGAACGTTACGAAGAAATAAATGACCAAACATTACTTAAAAAGTTACGGTCAGACCTTCAAGAAAATTGCAGAAGCTGTTATTACTGTTAAGAGGTACAAAGGACCCGATTTTGGTGATGCTAAAAAGGAAATCCCAGTTTCAGGACCAAATTTGATTTTTTTTAGTTAACAATGCCTTGTTTGACGAAGGTACGCTCTGTCAGTATTCTCTAGTAGTCCACGAAACGATTGCAGACTTTCTGAGTTTTGATGGTATCTGATCACTACTGCAGACAGTAGTGGATTTTGAGAGCTACAGTTTCACTTTGAACTTCTTGTCGGTTGAAATTGAATTTCAATAATTATTTGGTCGGACATTGTATTTGTATAGTCATTATTTAATGAGCTTCTTTTCACATGATTTTAAGTCTTCCGTCTCGCGCTGTGATAAGCTGCACAGAAATCTGACCACCGAATGAACAAACTTAGAAGTCGATTTAATGAGCTTCGAGTAGAATCCGTAGTACAGACTATGCAAAACAGCTATTCAACTACCAGTGCGTTGGTGGATAGCTTAGTTATAGCTTAAAGCGAACAACGATATATTCACCAAAACTCGCCAGAGTTTTGGCCTATTGTGATACAAGTGTCTTCCATCTAGGTACTCCCTCTGTGCGGAACACTACTGGTTCTTCTGTTACATGAAGTGCCTCAGACTTGAGAATCGGGGTAGTGTTAACGCTTGCCTGTGCAAAACTTTCTTTTCCCTTTCGTCTCTTCTGAGCTTTCTTTCAACACCAGTACCTTCATAATTTCTGTTACAACTGGCATCTCTGTGTCATACATATATTAAACTCGAGCTCCCACCCCCCTCCCTGTCCTTCTTTATCCAACATCTCTCACCATCAAAGAACTCGGTTCAGAAACTCTTGAGGTAATCATTTTAATATTTCTAGATTCTCCGAAAAATGAGAAACTTGTTATTCGCGTCTGAAGCTCAAAATAAATATATTCACTGGTCTCTTTTTACCATAAACATTACCGATATATTGCTGTCTTATCATGGTAGTCTACCTCCTGCTTATAACGCACAGCTCTTAGCGGAGGATTTTATTCTTAGAAAATATATCGTTATTTTTGCATGCAGAATATTGAAAATTGCTTCAAGTGAAAGTTGCTTTTAAACACACATGATGTCTTTTGCAATACTTGCATATATGGAGGCAGAGTAGCAACATTTAGGCAAGAAATTAGTTCATTGTTCTGACCCGCACTGTTCTCAATCTCTCCGAAGCTTATACCTGGTGCGAATTTGATAAGCTGGTTAAATTAAGACGACGAGGCGTGACTTATTCAAAGCCCCAGACAGAAACGTTGCCATTTCGACTAGTGTTGCAAATGTTAATAGCAAGCCGATTATCTTCAGTCAGCTGAAGCTCTATTTCACGTAGCATACTTAACTTTTTGGAAGTCTTGAGAGTATTCAGTTAAAGGTCAAAAACCAATACTCAATTGAGCGAGTCCAAGCTAAGGCAAATGCTTAAAATTATAATAAATAGATTGGCCCCGAACTCATCTCATGCTGAATAAAGTAAAAATGCAACACACACACACACACATCCTGTGATAGTGCCTACACTGAGTAAAGAATTCCGTAGCCTCTGTGGTGCAGTGTAAGTTTCCCCAGAGATTTGTATTTCTCATGCCACTTAGCCGCAGGCTTTCTTGAGTTTTAATATTCTTTTCGTACTATGAGGATGAAAAATGATTACATTTACAATGTAATAGGCTAACGGAAAAATCAACGCCACTTATGTATTCTTGAATAGAGTTGTATCTATTTTATTATTTTCCTAATTGAAATGAAAGTGTATACCTAAAATTAAAGATTCGCTGAAGTAGAATTAAGTATTTTCCTGATTTTGTCCACACTGAAAACGTTTATATTCGACGCAGGTAAAGTCAACACAGCACTCTAACATTCCCAACATATATGTTCTATTTTACGATAGTGTTTAGACACATCATAGAAAGAACATAAGGACTTATGTGAACTAACAACTGCTGAACTTGATGACGAAACCTGCAAATTACGGTTGCTATATCTTGAAATAGCAAACAGCTGATTTTGGCTCTTAGCATTAAAAAATTTTATTCCTTATGTACAATTATCGCCCTTATGCCCAGTGGTCGCAATTATGCCATTGGATGTAATTATTCTCAATTATCATTCTCTATAGTCACAGTTATGCCCAATAATCGAAATTATGTCCCGTAGTCGCAGTTATGCCCAATGTTCGAGGCAATGTAACTGTGCTATACCTAGAATAAATGCTATTTAAATCGCTTATGAAGAAGTTAATGACAACAATGCATATGCTCGAATCTGACAACGATAAAGAAAACTTTCAGTTTCTCTTAAAAGTAGCAGTTTTTAATCGTCCTCTACTAAGCATGCTGCTCGTTATAAGACTAACCTCATTGCTACCGAGTTTCAACAGTTACTGAGGTTCCATACAACGGTACAGCTACCATACAACAAAAGTTGCTAGGTTGATGATTTAGGCCAGGGCCTCATGGAAGCAACAAGTGACGTGCGACGCTACAAATATGTTGCATGAAAAAAAAATACGTAACGTCGGGTACAGCAGTCCACTCTCCCCACCGACACAACCCAGATCGCACCACATATTTACTATCACTCACAGGCGTCATATCTCCCGCAAAAATCGTATTGCATCGCATGTTATGTCAGTGGGGTCCCGGCCTCAGCCTCACCAGAGCGCCGCCGCTGCATAGGAACAGGCCGCCAACATAAGCTGTGCGGTAGGACTCCAGGGACAGACCTGCTCTCATTTCAGCAGTAAAATTCACTAAATAAATAAGCAAGATGGAAGCTGTAATCCATTGCCTAAGAGGCGTGACATGAAATTCTGAGAGCCCCATTACTGCTTGCACAAAAATCAAAACAAAATGCTTTCCTAGGATCAAATTGGCGATGTTCCATCATCTGCCGCCTGGCAGAACTTCAGGCAGACGAAGAGAAAATCTGGAATGAAGGCGCTTCATTTTCTTTGGTGAGTTGGCAGAGTTTTGAGGCAGTACAGGCAGCGGTGGGGAGTTGCTATAGGCCTAAAGAGAAGAAATTTAGGCCTAAAATATTGTCCGGCAGGAGCGGAAGACTGGCGGTTGTGGGTCATTCCGGGACAGTTTAGTACTGGCTTGCCCCACCTGCTAACTTTGGGCCGCAGCTCACTTCGCTTACAGCAAAAGATATGGCGGTCGTTGCTGCTTGTGTGCCCTCCGACGGGGAGCAAAAGACTGCTGTTTCTAAGCTAACACCTGAGACCAGAAGGTAATTGTAGAGACTTTCTAGTCTTCATTTTTTCTTCTAAATGGGAAACTCTTGTTATTTAAATTTTAAAGGACAAAGTTCCTGAGGCCACCTTAATCATCTTCTTCTGTCTTCCGCTCCAACCACACAGTTTGACATCTCTAAGCTCCGCATATCAGCGGCTATTGATCGTGCTTGCGTGCATTCATGATCGTCTCTTGTGCTGAGATTCTTCTCCCTCCTCTTTTTTTCTTCTCTTTTCCTCAGTCTTTTATATCTTACTAACATAATGGCAATAGCTCATAGAGGGCCGGGGCGTAATTTCCGGTGTGGGAATGGGCCTTTTGGTCCGTCTACTGCCGCCTATCTAATCTAATGTCATCCTGTGAAAATGAAATGCTGTTTTAATATTCCCTAGTCTTTTCATCGCAGCAAAGAAGGCGCCGGTCAAAAGGGCATCTTCCTCTGAAGACAATTACAAGTAAAGCAAGCAACCAATTAACATTCAATTGGGATGTTAAGAGGCAAATAGTGCGCTTTGAGTTTCGAATGTTGACTCCATTTCACTGAGGTTGTCCCTTTAGTGATACAAGAATCCTTCTCCCTATTACATTGCTACGAGAGAAAGAGCCTTAGCAGGGAGGTTAGATCTCCAGGCTCTGCCAAGGTAGTTGACTCGCTCATTATCGAGACAGCAGAGGTCCGAGCCCACACAAGTGATGGAAATCTTCTTGAGGCTCCGGAATACACGTAAAGTTATCTTTGGCTGCACCTTCCCCTGGGAAACCCACAAGCACTGGTTCGTGCGGCAGACATAGGCCAAATGTATAGCATCAGCAATTCTGTCACTGGTGAGGGGAGAGGGGGCGTGCTCATCTTAGGGTGGGGAGGCTCCGTTGTCTATCATGTATTCTGTCAATACGACGCGACGTTACAGTCCAGACATTCTGTGGTAGACTACAGCCGTACACTCCACTGGGCCCAGTTGGGTATCTACTTGCATCTCGAACCAGTGCATGCACGTTTATTATCTGGCGTGCGCGGTCAAGGCACCTTTACATTCTGTTTTAGATAGGGCTTAAGCGTCTGGGGACTATAAATAGCAACAGTTTCTCGTAGAATTAACATTGTTTGTAACATCTTTAATGATTTACGGTGACTTTGCAACATCTGTGGTGAATTGCAGTGACTCTGATAAGAATAGATTACAAACTCATTCGGGTGAATCTGACCGAGCAGCAGCAAATAAGAAGCTGGGAATGTCATCAGTCACAGATTTATGCCAGCTGCGCCTGGCGGCGTTTGTCCTGCGCCATAGCCGGGCAGCGGCGCAGCTGCAGCAGCTGTAACAAATCAGTGTCGTTAGCTGTCTCGTTGCGCTGACAGCTGTGAGACATACGACAGACCAGGCTGCCAGCTCATCTGCCGTGAAACTGTAGTATTAGCCTGCAGTGTAATATGACTCACAAGGTTACCCCGTAACTTTCAGGGCCAAAATTAATGGGTTGCTTAAGAAGGTTACTAAACGTAATGAAGTAAGTGCTTTAATTGATGCGATAAGACAAATGCTGCAACCGTACAAGCTTCACTCGTAAAATTACTGGGCTATTTATGAAACTTGCTAGACTTGTTCAATTAAAGTTCTACTGTTATATAACATATTCCGCAATTTCGGCCTGGAACGAGTTACCCGAGCAAATTAGGGCTGAACGAACGGAAGACGCGTTCAAGAGGGAGCTGAGGAGGTACCTGATTCATACTGATGTCCCTGATGATACGTGACATCAGACGTGCTGTCACCAACCGTGGGGTTAGCTAGGTTCGCCTCCAGGATTGTGAGGTGTGCTGCCTCCGG
>LQNS02000137.1:3360623-3397818 GCA_001587735.2 Parhyale hawaiensis
TGAAGTCGGAGGCGCAGTTGTCTATCGGGTTGAAATAGTTCCGTCTAGCCTTGAAGTCGGAGGTGCAGTTGTCTATCGGGTTGAAATAGTTCCGTCTGGCCTTGAAGTCGGAGGCGCAGTTGTCTATCGGGTTGAAATAGTTCCGTCTAGCCTTGAAGTCGGAGGCGCAGTTGTCTATCGGATTTTCCGTCGATATGATGTCAGAGCCCGGATAAAATGTGCAGCCGTGCATTCTACTGGGCCCAAATGGGTATTTACCAGCGGCACGAAGCAGTACATGCGGGCTTCGTAATTAGGGTATGCAATCATGACGGCTTTACCTCTAACCGCCCAACAAAAACAGTAACGGTTCTGCTTTGCTTCCGGACTGTACCGGCTTGGAATATTCTATCTAGCAAAGGTAAAGGTAAAGTGAACTTGGCCGTACCCCCGACTGAGAAACCCGCTTGCTCTGGTTTGTGCTGCAGATATAGACCAACAGGCCCCAGAGGAGCATACGGCTGCAGTCGACCACAGACGTCGAGAGCTATGGCGCCAGTGACGGAAGACTCCATGCGACAATATCTGCGACCCCCAACCCTCCCCATTGCTGGGGAAGGTCAGTAACCCGCAGCAGTATGCAGACCGGATGCTGACCGATCACATCAAGCGCGCAAAGAAAATACCCAGCTGGGAATTGGGCACGAACCAGCGACCTTGAGAGTCGAAGTCAAACGCTATAGTCTGCCGTTACTGCGGGTGTACTGCAATTACCAATTGTAATTACACATTAATGCATTTTCCAGAAATATAATATAGCTTTTTTTAAAATCCATTTTTTCACGAAAATTTTAGAAATGTATTATAAAGTATCATAGATCAAGTTTAATTTTAAGAATAAAGCCATGCGCAGACGAGTGGCATCTTCGCTGATGTCGACCAGACAATATTGTCGGATCGTCAACCTTGGCACGACAATTCAGTGCACACGTAACGGAGGAAAGGTTTTTGCAGCTGCAATGTCCTTGGGTGAAGTTTGCACAAGTTGCATGGGGAAGAAATTTTAACGTAAGCTTAATAAATTTTATTGCTTCTTTATAAGCCGGCTTTTTAGTCAACGTGCATGGTACTCAGCTACTGAATGTTTTGTGCTATCTACCGTCACTTTACTGATCATATCACTGTATTGCCGTTTAACACAAGAAAACTAGTTGAGTTGAAAATGTTGTACTAAGAACACAGACGCCATCTTTGATTCGACAAGGAAGCGGATTGCTGCGTGTTGAGTTAAATTTTATCGGTTTATGAGGCTATAAATCTTTTGAAATAGCCTGTTCCTATCTAAATAAGGCTATAAAATTATTGGGCTAACATTCGTCTTATCCCCCACTTGAACCTCAAATTATATTACTAATTTTTAATCCTTATAAATAGCTGATTCAGAATATATAGGTCTTTTTTGTGGAAATTCTGTTTTGTTTTTATCAAATTTTCGTATTTTCAGTTTATTAATCAACCCGTCGCCGCGCACTTCAGCTCTTGCAGCAAGGAGGTTTAATTAAACCTCCTTGGCTTCTACTGCTTAAAAAGATCATCCTCCCCCCTCCACTGTCTTAATGGACTTCCCCACCGCCACATGTTTCAATTTGCCGATTTGTACAAAGATCTGTGAGGTAAGGTTAAAAAGTTTATTGATACGTTTGCAATCAATTGGAATTGCCCATTTACTACATTATAAGCTTTACTTCTGTAAATTACTTTTTGTTTGGTCAAATTTCCCTATTTTGGTTCCTTAACGCGTCATCCTTCTTCCTCTACTCACGTAATGAACTCTCCCCTACGCTCACGTGACCGGGCCTCTTCTCGTTTGTTGTGCGTGTGCTGTTTACGTGTTATGTGTTGCGCCGGTCGTCTCGATTTTAACCCTTAAATGCATAGCGTGCCATATATGCAACATATACCAATAGTGTTATTTCTACGGGTGTGCTATGATTAAATCAGGCATTTAAGGGTTAAGACGTCATTCGTTTTCTTTTTCGCTTTAGGAATTTTAAAAGTGGTTTCTAGCATAATTTAGGCTTGCCGAAAACGAATATTGCATCAAATTCCTGTGTAAACCAATAATAACAGAAATATTGGACATTTTCTTTACAACGGGGAACCACCAAAAACGTTTGAATAACCTGACGTCGGCAGCCGTGTTTTCAAAACATTCTCTCGTAAAACGAATTTCTCGTTACTGAAACATAGCCTTGAAAACCATTATTTGGTATTTGCCTAACCTATCGAGGTTAGGCAGCGTAGGATTGGTTCTGCTAATATCCTACGAGATATACCACGATTTTGGTGTTTCGTTCTTTGGGAGAAAACCTCCAATATCTTTTTTATTATTCGTTTCCACAAAAAAATGAATGTTATATTCGTTTTTAGCATGCCTCAATTATGCTGGAAATTACTTTCTTATCCTATAAGTCGGGTGGGGGAAAAGACGAATATTTACCAATTATTGGATACGAATGCGACTTCAAACCGCCGCAAAATATAAGCAAAAATGTAAAGAAAGGAGATCATATCTGAACGCACTGTGTCATTCATTGGAATGAAGGTCGCTCCTACGCGTGGACAGCAAGCGACAAAATTGACGCACAGCTTGTGTACATTTTCGTGACTAAACGCGTTATTAGAATGAGGGAAGTGTGAACTGGCCCTTAGATTCTTAACAAAATTTTCAGACGTAAGATTTCTGCGGCTATCATCGTTGTAATCAGGAGACAAGTGCTTTTTATACTGCATATTGGTATTGCAGTTACAATCGCCACCATTTATGTAATGGGGAGCAGCGACTCCAGGAGGATTGCGTAAGTAACCTTAGCTATTGGCTAGGCCTTAGGGAGGCTTAAAGTATCGTATACGGTATCATACCACACAATTCATATTCCACTATATACAACATCAGTTACGGATCGCTGCCTGACGAGAGGATGCGTTCCTGTATTCCACTACTGTACGCATGCAGTTCCCAATACCGAAATCGCCTCTTCCTTATGGTGAGTTCACACGTCCCTCATCGTAACACGTTTAATCACAAAAATGAACATGAGCTGTGCGTCAACTTTTTCTGTCGCTGTCCACTCGTAGAAGTGTCCTTCATTCAAATGAATAACACCGCGCGTTCAGTTATGATATCGTTCCTTTACATTTTTACCTCCGCCAAGGAGGTTATGTTTTCGTCGTGTTTGTCTGTCTCTTTGTATGTTTGTGTGTCACCAGGATAACTCAAAAAGTTATGAACCGATTTGGATGAAATGTACAGGGATTGTTAGGTATGTTAAGAGGAACAGATGATTAACTTTTGGTGAAGATATGTCCATCCGTTTATTTGTTTGTTTGCGTCATTTTTCTCGATGCCATAACTCAAAAAGTTATGAATGGATTTTGATGAAATTAACATGAGTTGTTAGGTATATAACAAAGAGTAGATTACCAAATTTTGGTGATGATCCGTTTGTTCGTTAGTTCGTTTGTCACTGTTTTTAATTTTTCAATAACTCAAAAAATAATGAATGGATCTTTATAAAATTTATAGGAGTTGTTAGTAATGATAAAAGGCATAAATGATCAAATTTTGGTGCAGATCGGTTGGTTCGTTTGTATGTTTGACTCATATTTATTTACAACGTTTGTTAACAGTATAACTCAAAAAGTTATGAACGGATCTTCGAAAAAATTGAACCAGCTGTTATTAATATAAAAAGGCACAAATGATTAAATTTTGGAGTTTATGCAAGGAAAATTATGGGTTCAGAGCCAATTTGAATTTTTGATACCGTTGACTCACTTGGCGGAGGTATGCGCTATCAGAGTGCTCTAGTTACTTATATTTCGCGTCTGTTTGAAGTAATATTCGTATTCCATGATCTTATAGCCTGACTTTGATAGTAATAGCCTATTTCCAAAATATTTATAGCCTGATGGACGGATAGAAGAGAAATCAGCACAAAGCAATCAGCAGGGCTTTTAAGTCAAAGATGGCGTCTGTGTTCTTACAACATTTTTCAAGTTTTCTAGTTTTTCTGTCTTAAACATGAGCACAGTGATTCTAATCATTAAAATGACAATAAAAAGGCATTTTTATCGACTTGTCCATGATTTTAGAGGGACTTGTGAACACGGTCTAACAGAAAGTCTGCACGTGTTCGTGGATGGACAAAAAGACACGAGCTTATTTGAAAAGATGGGTAGTGTGGAAGAGACTTATTACAGAGCTACAGAGTTCAACTGTACGTAGAACGGTGTTTGAATGGTTGGAATTGTCATATACACTGTATGAAATCGAACATTTACACCTTAAAGTAGTTCCTAAGAAAATGACAGCTGTTATTTAAATTTTGAGGCCAAACGTAGAATCTAGTTGGATTCTGAGGGATTGTTCTCAGAAATCTCGAGGTTTTTCATCGTTATAATACCGCCAACAAATACCGCTTCAAACATTGCCATGATTCCAGTCCATCTGCATGGCACGAAATTCCAGCTGCTGTTCCTCCCGTGTGCCTTTCGGATCAAAATGAATTGTTGGGGTGTTCCGTTTCTTGATATTCACACCTGGCCAACTTGTTTAAATAAATCAAAGTTAGTTATTATTTCTCTGAAACATTAAACACCACAGTCATGCTTTGCATTCTCTGCGCGTCCGTGGCACGTACAGGTTTAAAGGGGGCTGGTGTTATGGTTCCCTAAAATTTGTGAATGTAAGATTTATATTTATGGACAACAGGCGTATGATGATAATTTTGTAGCATGTTTTACATTAAAAAGGTAAATGATTATGTACACTGTGATCCACGGTTATACAGTAGTCCAATTAGTTATTTGTATTAAAAAAATACTTTTCTGAGTAAATAATTGTTCACAGTTTGAAAAAAATGTGCATAAAATGCATGGTAATTTTGAAGTACATATTATTTAGACGTTTGGCGTTCAAAACAACAAAAAAAAAATTTTTTCCCCATATTCTGACAGATTAACTGAATCGCAATATTAGTCCAATGAATTAAATTTAATATGGCAAGTGCTAAAGTGTTAGAGATGCTGAAAAAAACATTTATTATGAAAGAAACTGCAAAAGGATCTTCAAGGGCTGCAGTTTCAAGAATAATTTTAGCTCGACATCTCAAGGCAGTTGAATTATTGTTGAAGGATCCCTCCAGTCAAACTCAAAAAGATATGATGAGGAGAAACTGAAAGTCATAGCCTTAGAGGAGAGAATAAAAGTTAATTATCAAGTGAATTACGGTCCTGAAAGCCCAGCAAAATAATTTTTAAAAATGCCGGAATTCCCATGGCATCAAAAACCCCTCGAGACCATTACGCTAGGTTATATTGCATCAGTAAGATCTCCTGTGAAAAGCCCCTATTGACAAAATGTTATGTGCAGCTGAGGGTTGACTGAGATTGTTGAAATAGCCAACAGGATTAAGCAATTTTTCTTGCTCATGGATGAGACCCGAGAGTTACCCTGGAAGGCCCTAATGGGTGGATCAAATGATGGATTGGTATTAAAGTAAAGTTACATCACCGTTTTCGTCGCCACCAAGGTGGAGGTGGAGTAATGTTGTAGGCAGACATCATTAATTATGAAATTTATTGCCCCATCATAGTTGGAGAAAAAGTGAAAATCAATTCCGCGAGTTATTGCTACCTTTCGAGCCCAACTCTTTTTCCACGGTTTGATAAGCAAAGTTTGTCTACTCGTATAGAAAGCTCGTGTTCATGCCGGATAACACCCCTGCTCATTCTGCAAATAGCAACGAAAGAGTAGCTGACTTCGCTGAGATTGATGGATGAAATGTTGATCGTGTGACCGCCAATTTTTCCCGGTCTGAATCCCATTGAGAATTTTTGGACCACCATCAAGAGGAGAATCTACTCTGATGGTAAGTAATTCCCTTCGAGGAAATGTTGTATGCCACGCAAATTTTTTCAATGTATGTGGATACTAAACTACTTTAAAAAATTGACTGATTCTGTGAATGAGCGCAGTTTTTGTTAGGTCGTCCGATGTAGCAGCCGCTACATTCAATAAGAACTCGTGTTTCGTTATAGTTCATTAAATCTCTTCATATTTTTTTCGTCACATATAAGATTGGTTCAATCTACAGGGTTGCTTTTAACATCCTATTTGCGTTGAATTTTTGTTTTTAATTCTTAAGACAAATACAGGTGGAGAGATAGATAAATACGTATACAGATCAAGATAAAAAGATACGACAGATAGAGAAAGATACATAATTTATTTCTCCACCGCGTGGATTTATTTATTTTAATACTAACACAACTGGCACAATACACCCATACACATGTGTACTTAGGGACATGATGCAGGGGCACCATATTGGGTTACCATATTTCTGTCCCTTATAACTAGCTACAGCTCAGGGTAGTCAACGCGACAAATTTACTCAATGTTTCACTCTCTCAGAGCTGAAAAAGTTTCAAGCGCTAAATATTTCCTTTCAGCCAGCCCCGCACTCCTACTGTTTTCCTATTCACTTTTCCCGAAAAATAATCATTACTTTCGCTACTGAGTCAATTTTTCTGGGAGCATTTTCTGCCTGTCAGCCGCCTGCTTGCCTGCGCCGGTGAAGCTGCTACTACGAGCCGTCTACTGATCGACCCAAGCCTTCGGATCCGCTCAAAGTCTTATTCCTGAGGTCCATGAGAATATTTCTCGCCAGAAAAGAATATTTCCTTTTGGCTCCAGCTTTGGCCGTTTCGTCCTTGCAACAATACAAGTTTTGCTTTGCCGCATTCCTTTAGCTCAGCAGTTTTAGTTAAGTTGGACCATAAGCCAAAGAATTTGTGTGTCAAGGTGCAACACCCCCCCTCCCTTACAGGTAGTTCGTGATATTCCCCCTCCTCATTTGCTTTTTCCAGTTTTATTATTATATCAAAATGTATGCTTACAGGTACTCAATTTCTTATGAAGTCTTCACTCAAGAGTACATATATCCAGTTCATGGAAGTAAAACTTTTGTACCTAAATAATAAAATTGAACATGAGGTCACATGTCAAGAAGTACCTGTACTGAAGAGACTAGCGCCAAAAGAAGAAGAGGACCTAGTTGCGATTTTAGCTTGCGTTCTTTGAATGTTAGTGTTGGCAAGCCTGCTTTGGACGCGTTCGATTGGGTCGTCAGAGTCAATTTAAGCCAAGCCCACTTGACTTGACTTGTCCGGAAATGCAGAGAGGAACTTCGGCACCGTCATTTTGAATCGTGTTACCAGTGCTAGAAGCAGCTCGATTACATTGTGCCGACTGCAATCTCCATTTTATGGAACAACATTGAGTTTTCGGAAGTCTCACAAGAATTCGATTTAAAGCCTACGTTTGAAAACTCGAATCAACAGGTCGAAGTCAGGGCACCTATCTAAAGTTTCGGACAAGTCAAATCTCGAAGGCTTTATATCGCCTCCCAATCAAACACTTAGCTTCTCTTTCTCTTCGTACCCGTTGCCGACGAGTTAGTATACGTTTTTCCTTCTTTTCCAGTTACCTGCTCATATGTTCGACGATCGTGTACGGGTTATATGAATTGCTTGGCATACTACACGTTCCTTCTTCCTTTCTTTGAATGGCAGAGAGTTCCCTAGGTAACGAGGCCTGTTTTAGGTGTACAATAGTAATATTGCTCAGGCTGCATTAGTACTGCATATTTTTCGTAGATTTGCGAAGTAATCTGAGATATCTCGGAAATTTTGTAACTGAATATTGGTAGGTGTAGCACAGCAAGTTTGTTATTGTACAACTGGTAACCAATTTACACCCAGATTTCCCACACCTCCTTGTCTACGACCTCAAATTTTCCGTGCAGTAACTACCCAGTACTCCTGCTAGTGACGTCACAGAGCTTAGTGGCTAACATATTACAGATAAACTGTTAGTGCCGCCTGGAAGAACGTTAAAAGTAACTGAAAATTGGGAAGTTTTCGTCATTAAATTACTTTGAGGAATAAGCAATTGCTTCTATATTCCTTTTCATACTTTTTCGTACAGACTTGCCATAAACAAAATGTTTGCCAAAATGAACAAGAGAAAGAAATGACGCCAGTCTGCAAGCCCAGAGTTTATTTTGCAAGAAAAAAATCTCTTTTTTTTAAGTTTCTCCGAGTAAACACAAGCGGCCGGCCGGACGCGACCGCTTCTTCTGAAGCAGTTTTCTTCACCGACTGTGAAAAAGAAAAAAAAATAATAAAACAAGAAAATGGGCTTTGTGCCGCCTGCTTGTCAGCCGCTCAAGAAATTCAAAAGATTTATTGTGTTTCGATCAATGTCTAAATTGCGCATCGAGCAAAATTTACCGGCCTGAGCCAAGACCATCTAGAAAATAAGGCCACCTAGAAAATAAGACCACCTAGAAAACACCTGAGCAGGTCTGCTGTTGAAAGATAAAATAAACGTAAGCATTCTTCCGCATTTTATTTATTTAACTGAGGAAAATTAAGAGCACTATTTGAAAATAGGTCGTTATACAACATGCAGAAAGTTGTTATGCTGAACAATGTGCTGAATAGAAGGCTTTCATTTTTCTTCAAGTTTCAGCTTTTATTATTATTAATTTAATTTTAACTCCTACCTCAAGGTGATTCTCCATAGACGACCTGTCTGAGTCTTAGTAAGGCTTCGGAACAGCTTTCTTAATATCCACTTCACTTGCATCTGTATTAATATTCACACTGAATGGTTTGTTCTGGACTTCCTCTTCTCCTCAGACGAGTCGTACCCAATCTCGTTAATGCTCTGTGGGAACGCCTCCGTACATGGGTTCCACGTTGGCAGCAACGAGCTATATGTCGTTTCTTCTCTAAAATCACCGCGTTGTCTTCAACTGCAGAGAGTATCTTAATGTCTCATCACATTAATTCCTTGGCAGGTGCGCTATAAGTTAATAGCAAACAATGGATTGGACTACTTTCAGTACTAACTCGGCATTGCTTTATAACACCTAAATGCTAAAGCTTGTGAAGGCGCACCACTTAGTCAACTATAGTCAAACTAGCGTAAGGAGTCCGATAGGCGCGGCTAAGAACGCAAAGTAACTTTGCCAAATCTCACATAAGCGCGTGGTATAAGTTAACTTGTGTCAATGGATGAAATTATATTTATATTCGAATAATCAAAGTGCATTAGTCAATAGATTAGATTTGGCACTGCTGCGTTCAATACAGCCCCGCCTCTGAAGGACTGCTTATACGCTGATTTGATCATAGTCGGAGAATTTCCGATCGAGTTCTCAAGAGGCTATATACTAGGGCCTTCCTTTTCCAAGTCTTCTTTAGAGCTTCGACATAACAAAAGAGTGGCTTAGTACGTCCTGAGATATCAAAGCGATACACTGAACAGTGGCCTCTCATTTCTGCTGGAATGTTGAAGAAATGAGTTTTGAACTTGGGTGACGGTACACAAACTTTTTAGAAATAGGAAATTGTAAACAACGTATGTACGAATATCATTTTATTTTAAGTTAAGTTACTATCATATCACTGCCTTATGAGAAAAGCAGGCACGCGTTCATAATGAAGTCAAGCGACAGTTCTATGGGGCCAAAGGCCCAGGTATTATGAGGGAAAAGTTCTTTAACTACATATTTCTAATAGATTATAGATCATGTTATGATTGTGAAGCAACTGTGAAGTTTGATGCTTGATTGATTAAGATTTATCACACTTACCACAGCGCTGCCAATGAATTACCTGCTTGCAGCATCTGGTTCTACTCTTGACTCGCATTTCTTGCTCTATCCACTTACAGATTACTACTCCATAGATGACCTTGAAATATGTTAATAACATCCAGTACGAGAGGGAAGTTATTGAGTTCATGTATTAGTAATGGACGTTCTAAACTGCCACCCATTAAATCTTTTCTCTCGTGAATTAATCTCACTTCCTGGTAGGAGTCGCACTGTTTGTAATACCCATAGGCCACGCTGTGAGAGAAATAATTAACAAAAATATGCGTCGGGGAGAAGTTGTTACAGCAGTGAACATTAACAGCGCAACATTCGTTCGGTGAGTTGACATTGATGCGAGTGAAGAATTCCAGGAATTTCACAACTGGCTGCTGCGGTAACAATATATATTGAACAACAAAAACTTTTCGAAAAGGAGCTCCGACCCCTGCCACTTGTCTATCAGTTGACTTCAAGATGGCGAATGGGAAGGGGAACCCCGCAGAACTAGACATGAAGAGCGAGCTAACGATCCCTGTTATATTGATGTTCTTGCGGTCGTACTATTGATCAAAGTCCGATTTGAGAAGACTCATTTATTCGGAAATTGAAAGAGCTTCGCATCCAATGGAGCTCATTTTTGGGCAATGAAAAACACTTAAGTAGATTTACTCGTTCAGTGCCCCTCAGTCTACTTAAATTGTTTGGCTGTTGGCCAAAATGCATCCCCGGAAGCTTTTTTATGTGAAATCTTTTCTTTCTTCTTTTTTTTTTTTTTGCTGATAAAGTCATTCAATGAAGTCCGAATGAATGTCCTTCAGCGCACCTGTGAATGATGAACATATAAGTGCTGATTAAGCAGGTAAATTGGCGGCTGAAGAGACCTACGGTAAGCGGTCGACTTGTTGGCGAAACAGAGACACCGAAGTATGACTTGTCCGGACCTTCATACAAGAGAGTTGGCCTGGTAAGGGTTAGAAGTAGGTCGGTTACGACGAACCTGTTCAAAGTTCCGTACTAATTACGAGGCAAAATTTAGTTTTTTGGAGTCTGAAACTATTCGATTGAAGGTCGGTGTCTAAAACTCGATTCAGCGTGTCGAAGCAAGAGCACCCGTGTAAAGTTCTAGACAAGTCTAGCCTTAAAAGCCTAAATTTCATCTCGCAATTGAGCGTGTCCTGCCTCTTATTCCATTTATGCTAAGGGAAAACCACAGATCCGCCAAATCCATGAGCTTAATATAGACCAGCAGTCGTTGGACTATATTGACTTGTCCTTTACACTTTTTGTAAGTCATTTCTCTAGACGATCTCTCTACATGACCTCTCTCGATTTTCAAAATACTTTACGTCTTCCAAAAAGCTTCACGTCTCCTTCCTCCAGTTTCTTCTATTTCAATCTTGTACTGACAACTATTCGACCTACTCTTTCCCTTTTCTGTCTTTGCTTTCTCGTGCGAAGTGATCACCTATGCATGGATTTTTTTCTGATATGCTACATGACCGATGTTTCTTTTCTGTTTGTACCGCCAAGTATTCTAAGATCTAGAAAGTTCAACTGGGAATCTAGGAATCTGAAGCCCGACACAGGAACGCCGGCAGGGCCGTCTGCCTGGCAGTTTTGACTCTTAAAGGAAGTGACTTCGAAATGCTGGAGAACTATTGTGGTGATGAAGCCTCCGCGAAGACAGTGTTATCGAGAAGTGGTACTATGCCGCTCGAGTCCCAACTTCTTAAGCCCGGTGCCCACATAACTTTCATCGCCGCTTGTGGCCTAAAGCCAATCAATTAATCCGACTGCGTAGTCGTGGCCGTGACTTCAGCATGACGTCTATGTATATCATGCTTCAATTCTTAAAATAACAATCTTCGTGGACTGAAACTGCTCATAATTAGGAGACACAATGGCAAGTTCACCATTGCCACTTACTATTGTGTAAAAATTGCAGTAGCGACTGAAACATTCGACGATTTTTCATACAGTTAAACTTTTCGTAAGCTGAAGCCGAGCTGCGGCTACGTAAACGGATTTGTTGAGGTGCCGCTAGGCTGTTAGCAGCAATGAAACGTTACGTGGGCACCGGGCTTTACAGATAGAGAAATAGGTAGTGAAACATTCAAGTAATTTCCGTAGACTATTCATTCTTATTTCAAAAGAAAGTTTTGAGCGAGTACTACAATATAGTACACCGTACTGCACGTGCAAGTGTCGTACATGAAAAACACTTCCACACGTTAGGCGTTTACTTCGAAGCGTTAGAATGCTTTACCGATCTGTTTGAACAAAAAATATATATACATATTATTTTTTTCTGATCATTCTCAGCAATCTCCATGATTTTCACTTATAACGACCGTATCTCATAGAGGGCAGGAGCGTTATTAGCCTGGGCCTGTTGGACTATCAACAGTGTACCAGCTATCTAATAAAAAATTAATTTAATTTTTGAATCCATGATTAATTCACTCTTGAGCTAACACTTCAGTAAATATTTGAGTATGTACTCAGTGTTGTTTGTAACTTCATATTGCAAGGACACGATGAAATTCTGGACCGTTTGAGTATGAACGTGGCGCAAATACTATCGCAAAAAGAAGCCTTTAATCGTCTTTATGCAACAATAGGTCTGCTTTCAAATATTTCTGATCCTTTGGAAATATTGTGTCTAATATAGGATAGCAAAACTAGCTTTGAATTTTTATTTGCACAATATATCGGAACCGCTCTTCAGCGATTGTAGGGCATTTCTTATTTTATTAGTAACTAGAGCCCGGATATTGCTTGAAAATAAATCCTTAAAGCTTATGTTGCTTCAGCTGCTTAAAACATGGTAAGATTTTGTAGCGCTTAAAATGCTTGTAAGCACCATCCAAATTTTTGCTAGCGCTTGAAAATTTTTGTTAGTGCTTAAAAATTTTTGTTAGTGCTTAAAAATTTTTTGTTATAGCTTAAAAATTTGTTAGTGCTTAAAAATTTTTGTTAGTGCTTAAAAATTTTTGCTAATGTTTAAAAATTTTTGCTAATGTTTTAAAATTTTTGTCAGAACTGAAAAATTTTTGTTAGTACTGAAAAATATTTGCATGCGATTAAGTTGTTCCGGCAATTAGCCTACGTTCAAGTTGTTCGGAGACCTTTTCTAATATAGGTGGTTATCGTGTACCTACCTATTTATTGTGCGCAACAAGCCATAAACATACGAGAATAGCGCGTACATAAGGCGTCTTTTTGTGGCCACATTCGTGATCATGATCATCGTGATCATTGAAGAGCACAAGAACGGTCAATGATTTTGTAAGCAAACCAGAGACGCTATATCTATTTTCAAAATTTGGATTCCAAACGTATTTACACAAAAGACGATGGGAAATAAATTTTAAGAAATTTTATTGATTTTGAAGTCAATGGATAAGTGAACTAGCAGTATTTAATGCATTTTGAACATGCACAGGCATAAAAATTAGAGCATGTGCACACATACCCAAAAGTTGCATTACAACGCAACTTAGTATTCGGTTGCGCTGCTGTGCCCTAGGCTTCGGCTCGGACTGAAAAGAATATAAAAATAATATATAAGGTTAGAGTTTTTTTGCAGTTTGTACGTTGTAACAAGCAGCAATGGTGAAGCTTTTAGAATACCTCCTACTTCTGTGTTGGTTTAAAGTCACAATGGCGCACAGTTTTCGCCTGACATTCAAGCACCATGAGAAATAGTCACGGCAACGAGACGGCCGAAAGGAAAAGTTGCGCGACTGAGTAATTTTTGCGATAGTGTGCCCACACTATAATGAAACTACAATCCAGAAAGTCAGTAATGCAAACAATCCTAATAATATTATCCAATTTTTTCTTAAATATAAGATAACATCAAGAACTTTACATTTCAATTTTGAAATTTGGCCGTATAACGACTGGAATTACTCTTTGATCATTCATGATCAGCCTCCTTGTGAAATCACAGTTCCATAAATTTTCACCACTGATCACGGTTGATTGCTATCAGAATCACGTCAAAAAAGGGTCACAAACACGCACGGATCACGCGCAATCAGGCGGAATGATCCGCAAGGTGGTCACAAAAAGACGCCTGTAGACACTTCACGTTGCTATGTGGCACAACTCTGCAAAAAAAAAAAAAAAATGGTGTAGCTTTTGTAGCTTTTCACATGAGTCGCATTTTCCCACCAAACTTACAAACTTTTTTCAAGCTAGCCTGTGTCGCCTGAGTTTGTTCCAGGACTGAAATTCACTTACAATTTCTAAGTGGCATTTCAACTGTTGCTTATCTTGAAAATAATTTTCAATGGTTATTCCATTACGTTACCGAAACTTTCCATTACCGTAACGGAGGGTGAAATTGAAGTGGAGGGCGAGTTTAAAAGGCTTCCGAAAAGCTTTTGTTTTTAATGTATTATATAAAACATGCGCATATAAAACTATATATATGTATATATATACTAATTGAGGCAAATTTGTAGGCTTACAGCGGGAAAATGGCTAATTCCATGATGGTTGGTACTTTTTGCTGCCTAGAGCGGAACGCCGAAGGTCTATGCCCCGAATAATGTCGGATTAGAGTTGTTTTTCGTATTGACATAGCTCCAAAAATGTTTGAAATGACATCCTTTTTGTTTTAAGCGCTTATAATAGGAAAATGTTGGTGCTTATTTTGCTTTGTATTTTTCTCGCCTAAAGTACAATGCTTAAATTCGTCAACATAAGCGCTTATTTTGGATGCTTACTTACTTACTTTTACTGCTTAAAGCGCTATAACCGTTGTTGCTTAATGTCCGGCTTTAGTAATAAAGCGTATGACGTACACCTCCCCTAGTCGTCTCTTTGATTATTTTGCTTATTTGAGCCTCATCTTTATTGTTATTTGTTTTCTATATGATAAAGCACCATTGAGGGCCCAGAGCTTCGCAGGCCGTTACCGTAAAAACTAATTATAAAGAGAGGCTGGTAGGGGAATCATAACATTATGTCAATTTATGTTTATTGTCCATTACGGGCAGCTAGGCAGGAAATGGCCGTAAATCCACACACACACACAAAGAAAATTAATCTAAAGCTTCACGTTATTATATATATACATACATGGAAAACCGAAATGTTGTCAAAAATGACTCATTACGTAAACGGTGCAACGTTGTGGCGGCATTTTTTAAATTAGCCATTTAATGTTAAATGTTGTAGGTTTTTTGTGAGTGTGTACCTAGAATGGAGAGCGAATTTCTGTACTGAGTGCCTTTCAAATACTCGAACAGAGTTACGGGCCTTTCTGAAAACAGTATTTTTTTTAATAACACACCCAGGCCTGATGTGCGACACAGCACTGTGCTGCCTACCTGCCTCACGTCCTTAACTAATTCACGCGAGCACCTGCCACGGCAGCACATGAATAATTAATTATAACAAGCTGCCTGAGAGCATTAGTAGTATTAGCCTCGCTACAGGTGCCTTTTGATGTCGCGCTGCCAAGCTTATCAGTGTGTGTAAAGAGGTGTGTAGCTGTCGGTGTGTGAGCTACAGTGAAATTGTGTATATCTCTTTTCTGATTCAGTTGGTGTTGAGACACTAATTCTATTTTTTATTATTATTCATTTTTATTTACTAGTACTGAGAGCTGTTCCCAATTGCTTTTCCACGCCTGTGCAATTTTCTTTACTAATTTCGTTAATATTGTGACCGTAGTTCTGTCAGCGAGCTCTGGGCCTAACGTTTAGCCTTTTATCCTAACGGTGACGGTAGAGTTACATCCAACGTCTTCTTAGTGAGTAATTCTGCTCTAAATTACTCCCTATCTTTCCCTCCCGCTTGTTTCCTATTGTACCCACACTACGGGTCAGCAAAGCCAGCTGGTCTAATAGACCAATTAGTCCAAAGACACTAAGTCTAAAACCAACTCGTCGAATGTACCCTTTGGTCTAATGACGATTAGTCTAAAGTTGAGGTAAATGCATGGATAAAAATATACAATTTAAATCAGCACACTTCTATTCATTTTAATGTACAAAATTTATGTCAATATCTTATTCAGTACGCACATTGTTAATTGGTGGAACATTTAGTTTGTTAGACTTAAATCTAAGCGTTTAAAATCTAAATATGAAATCAAAAATTTATTCAGCACGCACATTGTCTAATGATAGAACAAAAAATACAGAAATTACCCACCTCTCTCAAATCTTAAGCTTAGCATTAGACTCTCCTCGAATAATGCATTCATACGTTCTTTTGTTCCTTTTGGGGTTCCGTGATTAGTTTGAAAATTCCCACGTGTGTTGAGCCTAATAGTACGTCTAACCGTCGATGCCATGCTTTCACTTTATTCTGTGTCTTTGGAATACCAAGTTCTAGTCTATCGTGGACGGACCAAAATGACGGTGGAAGCTTACTACTTAGGCCCTTGAACAATAAGCAATGTGCACCCGTATACATAGGTTAGGAAAGCCTAGGACTGGCTCTGCTAATGTAAAAATCACAAGAATTTACCCTTGCCTTCTTAACCTTATTGAAGTACGAACTCACCGCACATTGTATCCCTACGCATAGTGTCGCCCAACTACTTCTATTAGTAGTAAAAAGTAAGTAGCAATCAACACTTGTAATTAGTTATTAGACCAACTGTAGATTTGTATGAATTAGTGATTAGACCAATTGTACATCTGGACAAATTAGTCCATTAGACCAATTTTCTTTCGACCAACCGGTATTAGACTAATTGTCGTTAGGCTAATCGTCTGGGTCCGGTACTCTACACAGCCTCCGTCATGCTCTGCGATGATTCGAAAATATTAAGATTAACTAATATCGATATTAAAAAGGGTTGGCAGACGGTCTTCTGGCCACCACACGTTTTTCTCAGCGCAGGAAAACTGAGTTAAGTCCTTTTACACATTCCTGTGTCTACAAAATGATTCCTGAAGTGTTGGCAGGCAGGTCAGCTGCTTAGCAAGGATTATGCTTTGGTTCTCTCTTTAAATTTAGAGTACTAAGAAAAGAGCTGAGCACTGTTTTGCTGATAAATGGACACAGTAACGCTTTCGGACGCTGGATAGCATGCACGAACTTCAAAAGGTTGTGGTGTGAACCCGCGTTTAGACGAATTTCACCAGCATGGCAACACAGTGGAATACCCTGACCAGCTGTGCGGACATTCTTTTGCTTAAAGCCCTTTGGAGAGAAGACGACAAAGTTTAAGCGGTACGACGATTAAAAAAACGAATTTAGCCGCTGTGGCACAATATTAGCTCAATAATAACCCGCATGACCAGTTGTGTGCCTTAATGTGCCAGAATAAACAGCGCCCTCTTCTGCTGCTCAGCTGTCAAACTTTGGAACAAAATCCTGCGATAATTTCGGGATATTTCGGAACTCTGAGCTGCTTATCTCCTGGTGCTCGACGGTGCGAAAGCCGAAGGAATATATCGTATAATTTTGCCGCGGTAAACACAGCTTAAAGACGCTCTGCTTGTATAGTTTAATTCTGCTATGTAACCTGCCAAAAATGGTTGTAGAAAATTATCTCTACTACGAGCAAGCACTGTATGAATTGTTAGAATATTATCTCTACTACGAGCAAGCACTGTATTAAGCCATGTATGAATTGTTTGGCGTGGGTGAAGAACGCCATATTTCGTTCTTAATACTTTACCCTGAAGTTTGTAGCTAAGAAGTAGCTAAGAAAGTATTCATGCTAATGTGTCCAAGCAGTTGCCGGCAGATATAGATAAAATACTCGAATTCACGCTGTAATGAAATTCTCACTTATTAGTATAGTCCATTACAGGTCAATACTCTGTGCAGCTGTGAGTTCTGCGGCTCTCAGCTGAAAGTACATTTCGGCTCCATTCACATCAGTTGCGAGGATATTTCATGTAATGCTTGAAATCAGTAGGAACAGCACACAGGAAGTGATAAAAGCCAAGGTTTTATGGAATCGTTCCAGCGATATTCCTGTCGCCATCAAATTCCCGTCTACGCATGTTCCAGAACCAATCACTTCTGCTCAACATGAGGGGGACAGCCGCAAGGTGTCCCCTCTGTATGGCTCCTCCCAAGCGACCCGTTCAGAACCAGACCTCAGGTTTCCCACCAAAAATTTGGTATATGTATTTGCAATTTATTGTAGAAGTTACGAATTTTATTCATGGCTTAGCTTTGCACTCGACGCTATTTCGACTAAAGTGAAGCTGAGTAGAAATACTCACTCGGAAGAAAGTATATTTATATGTAGTCAAGACCGTCTTATACTGAAGTAAATTCCTTGTGCAAGAGCAGCTAAACCGAAATACGTTATGAGAGAGAGGAAAAAAATGCGTACATGGAATCGCAGAAATGAAATGTTAGAGAAAGAAAAGCTGCACCAAAGGATCCGCGTAGCAGGCATCCCGTCAAAAGCATATAGTCGACTGCAGAATCATATATTGGCACTATATTATCTTAGAGCATGAGCGATGTAGTCGTACGTACTTTGCCTCTGGTTGCGTCTCCAAGAAGCTTATGTGTCCGAAGAGGAAGTTTTATTCCTTTCACGTAACTTCAAAACTCTGCAGCATAAACTTTAATTGTAAGAAGCGTTGCAAGTTTCTGAAGCTATATTGTTACGATGCAGATAACTTCAGAAACATATATAATAATGTTAGTTATACTTTATGAGTCGCACGTCACTCCACTCAATCGTCTGCTGCCTTGTAATATATTACACATTTTATTAACAGCATCAGCAGTTTTTTACTCTAGCACATATGTTTATATTAGTGAAGCTTGCTATTTACTTACTGTTATGCCATAATATGTCAAGACGAGTGTCAATCTTCCTAATTAACCCATGGTCATAATTCTGCAGTAGTTGCAACTCAACTCCCAAGCTATTAACGTATGAGCTCTATTCCGTAGCGACGCGACGCTGTGCAGTACGGCTGTACCCCTTGGGATTTTACCCACGTTTATGGGATGTCAGTCATATTGCCATAAAATTTCTAAGGAGCCGTGAAGGAAACGTGTCAAGCCGAGTACACACGTTATTCATATCAACTCGTCCGTTCATCCACTTGTCTAAATGTGTTACTGTGCCCTGAGAACAGGGGGAAAGTGCGCTGTTTCTTGAGTTTTACTTCACGCGAAATTTGAAAAGATTTCCGTTACTTGCTTATTAATAGTTCCGAAGAAAATATATTTCAGGGTTAACATTTTTATAACTTATAATGGCGTGCACAAAGTTGGGCTGACAACGACACTACAAACATTCGGACAAGTGAATGAGTGAACGCGTTGATGTCAATAACGTGTGAACACGCCTTTATGCGACAAAAGTTGCACCAAGCTCAATGGCTTAGGCATTAATTCTGAAAGAAATAGAGAATCACAATTATTCATCTCGAGGGGGGGGGGGGAAGAGACTGTTCAATGACTTATAGATAGCTCAGAAAAAACTGCAGTATACTGACCTCATCACTTCTAGTTCATTTTTGAGTGCTTGGCATAGCTGTCGAGCAATAATGTTAAATAAGAGCGTGCCTCAAGTGGGATAAGAGAATTTTCCTTTACTGTTTGAGGATATTAAAGATACATAATTTTTAGGCCACAGTATCACACTGCTATCCTGAGCACAGGCTTCATCTTCGCTTCTGACGTCATTGGTATGCTCAGACATAAGGCCGGGTTTACACGTCATCTACACGCGTTCGCTCAGCCACTTGTCGGAATGTGTCACTGCGCGCTAGACACAGTAGAGAACTACACTGTTTTCTGAGCTTTACTTCTTTCCAAAGTCGGAGAGATATCTGCAACCTGTGTAGTGACACTTACAGGGGATACTGAGTTGACGGTTAACATTTTCATAGCTTTTTGTGGCGTTTGTAAAGCTATGCTGACACCGAAGCTGCAAAAAATTCGAACAAGTGAATGAGTGAATTCCGTCGAGACGAATGACGTGTCAACGCGGCTTTAGTAACGCGTCTGCTGGCTTGAGTGGTTTCCCAATCGAAAACTTATAGGCATTTATGGATTACACAATAGTAAATAGTGAACGACGTAGCGGATAACGTCGGATAAATGCCTAGAAATTTGAGATTTGGTTGCAGCAACGGTTTGTTCTTACGTCTGAACTATACTGCACAGCACGGTTGTTGTTACCGCAACTGAATTAGCGCTTCATACTTTATGGATGTAGATAGCACTGCGGAGTGGCAGCAGTTAGTCGTCACTCCTGACTTGATCTCTGTGCTGAAGGGTTGTGGGGTCAATCAGTGAATTTGTGCGTCAAACGTTAAATTTTGTGGGATTTATTAGTTAACTAGAAACTTTCTGAATTCTTTGTTCATTAACGTCGAGTTTCTTCTATAATAAACTGCTTGATCTGAATTTATTCCAGGAAATTTTCTTCACTTTCGTAAACTAGTTCTTTATCTCTATTAGCTCAACTTTGTGAGTTTAGCGCGGGTTTGCTCGGGCTGTGCCGTTTTGCTACTGGGGCTCCTGCGCCTATTGTGTCTCTTGGGAAGGGAGCTCCGGTGGCGGGGCAGCGCCGCCAGGGTAAAACGAGTTTAACTTTTGTTTATTGCAAGCTTTCTAGTTACTGGAAATTATGATATTAGGCAGCATTGTAGGTTATATATTCACAGATTATTAATTAAACGATTTATTTATTGCAGACATCTACCTATAAAGTTTAAAACTTGTGTCAGCTAGCTACAACGAATCTTGTAACGTTTTGTGCCGGTATACAGTTTTTAGCAATTTCAAGTGACTAAAGGTGACCTAGTGTTTGTTATTCATTGCTTCCTTACAAGTTTGTGTTGAGCCAGTAAAGCTGCTCGCTCATAGCACAATGTAAGAGCAAAACAGCCCTTACAGTTGTACTCCTTGGGATTTTTCCCACGTTCATGAGATTTCTCACTGTAGAGTTTCGGTGTTTGCATTCTAATTTCAACAATAGGTTTGGGCATTGGCCACAAAATGTTGAACTCTGTCTTTAGTTTATTTATATTTTAATAATAATAACCGGTTCACACGTTCCTCTTTTGTTCTATGTTCATGCCTATTTGCGTTTATATGTTTGCTGTATCAGTTTAAATAATACAAGTGCACAACTTTTTGAGTCATTATAATCACACCAAGTTTATAGAATCATTTTTTACAAAGCCAGCTGACATGACGCCTACAAATTTAGAATATCGCACAGGGGCAGCACATTATGTACAAAAGTATCGTATTCTGCAGGAAAAACAACCAATAAAAGAAGTCCTATGCATACGGTTACGCTTCCGCCATAGGTCTACTGTCACGAGGTTCTACACTAAGTTGCTGTTATGAGTAGCCTGGTCAGGATTTGTTTACATACCTACGGTAGCAGCCGCCTTGCGTGCTGAACTGATGGCACAGGAGGTTGCGGGATCAAGTACCAGGCCAGGTGAGCGAGCTCTGTGCTTTTTGGTCCTTTGAATCAGTAGTTGCTGGGTATGCAAAGCTACCGGGGAGGCACTTACCTTACCCAGAAATGGGAAGAGTTTGGGGGCGGGTCGTTGAACCTTCCGTCGACGATACAATGGTTTTTAAGGGTCTGTGGTCGACTGCAGGCGCAGTTACTCCTCTGGAGCCAGTAGGCTTATATCCGCAGCACGAACTAGTGCATGTGGTTTCTCAGTGGAGGATGCAGTCAAGTTGACTTTACATTTACTTCACCTTTAGGTGACTCATGTAGAAACTTTGAACGCATTTGTTTTCTTATTTGTTAATAATAATAAGCATAATAACTGGCAATCTTACCTTTTGCGTAACCATTTATTCAAACGTGTCCAATATTGCTTATGTGAAGATATTCCTGAGCTTTGATATACCGAACAAGAAAGCTAGGAGCAAGACAATACGGTAACTCAGCAGTGTACAGTAACGTAAGAATTCATACGATCGTCTAATTTTGCCAATGACAGGCCTTGCTTTGTACAAGCTGTGAGCCGTTTCTGAAGCCAGCAGTTCGTCTTCTATCCATACACTTTATCCAAGTTTTTGGTGACCAGCTTCTTCATACAACCGATTCTTTAGCCTAAGAAACATGCCGCTCTACCCACCTTTACCAGAGTTTTTTTTTTTTCAGCTCCAATGTCCTCAGTTACTCTTAGATGTCCTGGCAGCAGCTGTATTTATTTACTGCTTCAATTGCCAAGGTCAGCTGTACTGCTTCAGAAAAATATTCATACAAACCCCAACGAAATTTCACGCATGGAAGCAGTATTCAGGCAGTCCGTTCTCTCTCTCAGCGTTATCTCTCCTCAAGTACCCTCTTGAAATCATCAGTAAGAGAGATGAAAAGGGACAAGCTTATACTTGCTTTGTTCTTCGCTTCTACTCCAGCCCAGCGCACCACGTGTCAGGAGATTGAGATAAGCTCGCTAAGTAAGCTGCTTTTGTCTTTGACAGGCGCGAGCTGTGAGCTTTGACTCAATTCAGTCCATTAAATCCTGTCATTAAGAAGACAAAAGACTGCGGGAGGCGCAGCTTCTGCAGGGACAGAGCCGACATTCGCCGGTATTGTATAGGAGGCTAACCTAGCGACCGTGTTCTGCACCTGAGGTGTAGTCCATTAGAACAACATAATAGTTCGATTAGTTTTAGCTAATCACGAGATTCGATTCTTGGAATTCGATCCTCCACTTTAGATAGAGTTCAAGGAATTAATCGCAAGCCAATTAATTTTCATACGAGCCTTAAATTCAAGCGTAATCGGTTTGAGATCAACCCCTAAAAGTTGAAGCAGTATTGTTAACTGAATGCCCAAAATAGAATTCCAGAGAAGTTAAAATCCATCAAATTAGATTATTTCACTCAATGTGACCGCACTGGCGGCTCCAGGGAGGGGGGAGGCATTCATGGCATTTGCCTCCCCCTCAGGAATTTTGGGGGAGGCATTCAATTCAAAATGGTGACCATACTGCTTGAATTGCCCCCCCCCCCCTCTCACGGGAAATGATACTGAACATGATTTAACAATTTTCATATGAAATAAAGCGTTCTGTGATTGAAATAAAATATTTTCTCAAGATTGTTGTACTGAGTCCATTTCTCTTTTTGCTCTACGTTAGTTTTGCTCGTTTGTGAAAAATCACTCGCATTCTGAGAGTCACCAGCTGATATAGGTTGCTGACAGAATGTGACAGGAGGGACTTGAAGATGATTCGTGCTGCTTGATCATCAGCAGGAAATTAAACTCGTCTACCTACTACTAAATGCTATCTACTTGGTGTGTTGTTGAATAATTTTTTTTTAATCAGAGATGCTATAGCATTTGGAGAGCGTTTAGTCAAAGCATGTTGTCAGTTTGCTAGTTTATGGTCACCAATTTTCCTTTGGATCGACCTTCTGGAATTAGATATAAATTTTAGTCAAACACAATATTAAGGCGAATATAACGCAAGCTAGTGCGCTCATAAGAAATAAAAGGTGTTTCTTGGTTGAAACTCGCAAAGGACAACAGGCGGGGTAGGACTCCATTTTCCCTATATCTTTTACTACGTGTCAAAATCACCTTTGTTCTTTTTGTTTGTGGTTATACATTTGTTACTTATGAGCCTCGAGAGCTGTATAGTATGGCCACTGTAAACGACCCAGATCAATACGATTACTATGTTTGATTATTTATGAAAACAAAATGAAAACCATGGTTATACTCAAGCCTCAAGGAAAAATAGCAGCACGTGAATGCCAAAAAGTTACATGCTTGCTTGTTGAGCGTGTTCAAGTACTGGTCGTGCATCTGACACATAAGACAGCTTTTAAAATAGCATAGGAATCGGTTATTTCATCGACTGCTACGTCTGTAGAAGGTAGTGAATTATTCAAAGACATGACATAGATTTGCTCCCCACGATATCTCAGACAAACCAAACTAAACTTGGCACAGATTGTTCACGTATAGAGCAATTCAATGTTAAATACAGGATTTAATTGCCCCCAGAAATGAACTGCGAACCCCAAAAACAATCGAAAGTAAAACAAACTTGATATTTCTTTGTGTAGTAGAGTTGGAAAAAATCTGTTATAAATCGTTTACCGCATTCTCAGGATAGAAAGAAGCACAAACGTAGCTATTATAACTGTTAATCTTCCGAAAAAGATGGCTTAATTTAGCCTAGGAGTTTCAGACGGTGAGTGGACGTTTATGTTATTCGACACCCGAAGATGTCACATTTGTGTAACAACGCAATGCACATGTATACGAAATAAAAGTAAATTACTATAGTCAAACCAGCGTAAGGAGTCCGGTGGGCGTGCCTTGAGTACCTTGAGGGTCTTCGGAAGAAGTCCAGGTGACATTCTTCACGTCACCCCACGTGTGTGGAGTCACTCTGCTGGGTGTCTTCTGTGGTGCCGCAGTTTGCGACCAAAGAGAGAGCCAGCAGCGAATTATCTCCACAGTGCACGTAACCGCTGACCGCNCAGTGGCGTTTCGAATATGCCGAGGCATTTTGTTAAACAATCTTGCTCCCCGTACAGCGAAGCTATTAGAATATTTTGTGGCCACGGCTTTTCCACCATCTCTGCTTGGGATGCGAATATCACAACTCCTTCCAGTTCTTTCCGAGTGTCTAGCGACAATCCGCTCATTCACATTCACAGTGATACGTTCCGAATTTTCCAAACATATATGATTGAAAATCGTTCGAATCTGCGCTGTATTGAGTACAAGTGGAGACAGCTGAGTCGTTTGTGGTAATCGTACTCCTGCATGCCTCGAACGATCGTTGGATACCTTCCAGTGGCTAAGAACGCGTTGCTTAGAAAGCAGTGCAACTTTGGCGAATCACAGTCAACCGCGTGGTATAACTTGTCTCAATCGATAAAATTATATTCATATTCGAATACTCAAAAGGCATTAGTTAGTAGCTTAGATTTGGCACTGCTGCGTTCAATTCAGCCCCGCCCCTAAAAGACTGCTTACGCTGGTTTGACTGTAGTGCAGACTTAGACCACAACAGTACCTACTTGAACTCTTTGGTCTGACACTGGCGGCCGAAAGTCGGCAACGGAAAAAATGGCATTTTCTCAAGAGCTATTCTTTTCCCCCCATCTAGTACTGAAGAAAAATATTCCAAGGTATCCAACATTTTTCTTGCAGTGAAGGTATCTTGGATACGGCGGGGACGCAGTTGGGCGCTTGCCTGCATGAGAAAATCCCATTTTGGCCGCGAGCGTCAGAGGCCACTTTGGACCTAAGAGTCAAGTACTGTTGCGGTCTATGGTGCCACATTAAAAACATCTCTTAGGCATTCAGACAAGCAGGTTTTGACGTATGCGTCATTATTAATAAAACAACTGAGCAGATCCAGCGTGCGTCAGTTGTGAAACTCTTGTTAATTTCATAATTGCCGTCGCCAAGGATGTTACGTTTTTTATGTTTTGTTTGTCTGTCTGACAATTTGTCACTAAGATAACTCAAAAAGTTATAGATGGATATTTACAGGGACTGTTTGTTGATACGTATGGTAGGAAGAACAGATGATTAACTTTTAATGAAGATCCGTTCAGCTGCTTGTTTCTTCGTCTCTCTCCTTTTTTGTAAAATAACTCAAAAAGTTACGAATGCAATTTTATGAAATCTGCGCAGATTGTTAGAAATATGACGAAGAGCAAATAACTAAATTTTTGTGATGATCTGTCAGTTCAGTTTTCTTTTGCTCTGTCTTTGATTTTGTATTTGGGAGCAACAGAACTTGAAAAGTTATGAACGCACCTTTATAAAATATTCAACAATCGCTATAAATGTTGAAAAGCACCCATGGTGTAGATTTTGTTGACGATTGGTCCATCTGTTTGAGTGCTTGACTACTGTTTGTCTTGTGTTTGTTGGAACATTACTCAAACAGTTACCGATGGATAATCAAAAAACTTTAAAAAGCTGTTATCACTGTCAAGAGGCACAAATTATAAAAATTTGGTAGTAATGATAGAACGTGAGCCCTAGTTTCAGGACAAATTAAAATTTTTCGTTACCACTGCTTTGATCGGCGGAGGTATGCGTATGCGTTCTCTCAATGCTCTCGTTAATATATTTACTAACAAATTTTGGTGGTGCTGGTGATAGAATTAACGGAAATCCTAGTTTCAGGACAAATTTAAATTTTTCGTTACCACTACTTTGATCAGCGGAGGCATGCTTCTCGCAATTCTTCAGTTCATTTATTTGTTGTTTTAATGGTTGCCATTGTTAGATGTACTTCCTTTCATTCTAAAGCAGTTTTTTATCCTTACTCTCATTATTTTCAGAACACGCTTACTATGATTTTGTTATTTTCCGAATTGTCTATGATTAACAATACTTGTGGTAATGTGGGTGTTTTGTTTTTTCATCGTGAGAAATACATTCCTTACTGGATCAAACTCTGTGAAGAATCAGTCATTGATATGAAATGAAATCAAGATAGGCCCATATGATTTTCATTAGAAATTATAGTGTTTAAAGAAACTTCCTCCTTAGCGGTCAGTGTCAGCGTTAGGCATTCTTCGTTAGGGGGAGGGCTAGAAGACGACTGTAGTACATAAAATGTGAAAATACTGAGGGGCTTCACAAAAAATACAAACGTGTATGATGGCTAAATGGTAACAATATTGAAGGGGCATATGTCGTGGGCTTGGCTCAATTGATGAAGGGTGTGGCTGAATATGGGGTAGCTTGGCTCAATATGGACCGGGGGGGGGGGGGGGCTTGGCACCGAGGCTGATGCCCTCCCCCACGAGAAGGGGCTAGATCCGCCAGTGTGTGAGCGAATTGAACATGCCTTTACATCGCTGTAGCTCGCCCCGTATATCTTCGGGGCACTCTAAGGCCTTTTCTCCACAGAAAGCAACAAGCGACACAATGCGATTTTCCGGGTGTCGTGTTGCAGCAATGCACTGGTGTCGCGAGGCATCGCAGTTGCGGCGGTGAGGACAGCAGGCTGCTGTACCCTCCGTTACATTTTGTCGTGCAACAAATTTGTCGCGTTGCAGCCTACATCGCTTGTCTCTCCGGTGAGGCCGTGGCCTAAGCAGCATATAGGTTCGTTCGTACTGTTCTGCTACAGGGCATCAGGTGTAAAATAATATCACGAGAATCAATTCCTGAGCATTCCGCAAATATTTGCACTGGCATTCCTGGAAGGATGAAACTAGCTGACTAACGTTAGCAAATCTTCCCTAGACAGAACGTGGTGTCTCAAGGGTAAAAAATTGGAAAGGAAAGGAAAAATTAGAAACTCAATACCTAAAATCGCACAAGTCGACAAAGAAGCGGAAGAACTCAGCAAAAATAATGGTCAGTTGCAGCAGAAAAGGAAGGAACACAGGGAACTCATTAGAAAGATGGTCCAAAGGACTAACTTTATCCATGAAGCCACCTGGGAGCCAGTCTCCCCGTAACATAGGATGGGCGAACCCTACTCACCTAACCCTGTTGGTCTTGCCTATACTTCCTGAGGGACTTCATGGCCCTGGCCAATTGACAGCAATGTACCGAGTGACAAAAAATAACGGAGACAACTGTTTAACGAGGATTTCAATAAATAATGGAATAAAAGTAGCAAACATGGCCGTAACATGAAGATAATGAAATACTGAGTAACCTTGAAAAGATTTTCAAAATGGCCGCCTTTAGCTTTGACACAGAGCTTTTAACGTTGTAATTTTCAGCCGAGGGCCGCAGCACCTCCTCGACTACTTTGCGCCATTCCCACAGCAAGAATTTTTTTGAGACAGTCCAAATTTTCGTGAGGATTGCCCCAGGCACTCGCTTCGAAGATAAACCAAATGTAATAAATATTCATTGCTCGACCAAATTTACTTGAATTTCTGTCCTAATTCTAACTGTTTATCATGTGTTGTTGATGCAAGAATGACAGACCACTTGCCGTCCTGCTTATTCTATGAGACTAAGGCCTTGGCCTACTGCGCTACATTGCTGACTCGGCGGACGCACGAGACTGATAAATGAAATTGATTCCTCAGCTTACGTAAACGAACTTTCTTCTCCTGACCTTATTATGCAAGAGCTACATACGCATACTATGTGCTTCATGTGTTACAAGTGTTTCCCATTAGTAAAGATAAAATATGTAAGGCCAAATTTTAAAAGCCGGAATGGTTCTCGCGTGGTCTTTAATATGTTATTAGAATAAACTGTTTGGGCGTGGCATAATGGAGAAGGTATCCTACACATCATACAGGAATGTATTAAATAGGATAATCCGAAAGTGTAAAGGATGCTATTACAAAAATAAAATTGAAGCGCCTTGAAAGCCTTCTCGTAAACTATGGCAGCTCCTGAAAGATATACTCGATCGAAAAACCAATCCGAAGCTTATTTCTCTCAATGCAAGTGGTAATGATCTCCCTGACGAACTATCCACTAATCTATTTAATGTTAATTTTACTTCTGTCGCATAACTTGTTAAAGTTCCCCCCCCCCCCCAAGAAGGGAATTTTACGTTGTTGTTCTTGAATTTCACAGTATGTGATTCTAGTTTTTTGGATGGCCTTACATGTACTGCATTTAACCTCGACCGTTAAAGTTGAATAATACTACTCCCTTTCCGTCATTATTGACGATAGCCCGTACATTTTTTAATTGTCAGCAGCAATCATTCCAAAAAAGAAATATGTGCTTTTACCATACTCTTGGATGATCTAAAATTATCTTCTACTTCTAGATATAATAAAAAATGTACAATGGCACCGGCTCTTTAAATTTCTTGTAAAAATCTAAAGTGTTTAAAACTATTTGGTCAACATGGCCGTGAGCTTGCAAGGGCTCTACCAATTAGCGAGAACGGCTGAGGGATCCCAGCTTTCCGTTGCTTCCCAAGCACTTCCCGCTGACCTTCCCCTTTCTAACTGTTGCAGAACAAACTAAAGTTTGTCTTTTCGTTCGCTGAAGGGTCAACGGATAATCTTTTGTGATCTCAATTTTCGACTTGAAATTGGCTTAGTCTTGACAGTCCCTGTGGAGTGGAAAAGTTGAAAGTTTTCAATATTAAAACGTCGTTGTTGACTCTGCAAATATAACGAATCTCGAAAATAAAACTGACCTTTAACGCATTCTTTAGACTCGGCTAGTCAATCTACCCCCAGTGGAAGACACGCGCATAAGTTCGCGTAGTAAATTGGAAATTTTCACGCGCGTGTACTGTAAAATTTATCGGAACTCTGAATTTTTAAATTGCATGCACACTTACCTGCAACCTATTACGAATGTAATGGACCTAATGAGACGCTCAAATTACGGCTCAGTAAAGTTTAAATGAACTTATAAACTTGGGAGTTGTTGCTTTCAAGTATTAGAGCTACTTCTTCCTCTAGTAAGAAGTTCGGAGCCCGTAACGAACCGCTGCTCTCGTCCGTCTCCACCCCGTACAGCTAACTCAGCTAAGCAGAGTATGTAAATATAATATAAAGGTACATTGATTTTTTTCATTGCGGATTCAGCGCTGAGTAATCCCGTGCTAATGAATATTTCAATAGAGTCTGCATAATATTGGCATTTGTCAGATGAAATTATGTAATTCTTGCACTCGGCGAGGCATTGATAAACTTATGAGATCTGCATTTAATTTAGCAGGAGAGCAAGTCTCTGAAGGTAATAACGCCAGCTCTTGAACTGTAAACAGTTATTCTCTTATGAAGATAACAATTAGTAAATTGAATTTTTCAGTACCTTCCCTTTAAGCTCATCTTAACGAGAATATATGTAGTGGATATTAGTTCATTTCCAGCTTTACAAATATATTACAAGCAATGAAAGGAAAAAACTATGTTTTACTAAATGGTTACAACAATAGTTGCCATTAAAAAATTAATTATTATCGCAGTAACCCCTTGTTTCTACTTTTCAAGCATATGAATCATATCGATTTTGTTTAGATAACAATGACTGTAGCATAAGACTGCTAGAATTCACTTTCAATAATGTTTTAACCTAAGTCAAAATATAGATTCATGTAGTAGAGTTAGATGTAAAGATTTACTACGTGCCTCGAGCGGTGATATCACCCTAATGATTGTAAGACTGATGGTTTGTATTATGCTTTTTATTCATATTCTGCATTCTTCATCACATGACTTTACATTTGTTGCTTTAAGCATCTACTGAAATATTCTGTAATTAATCAGTGCATCATCTACTAAGTGAAAGCCCTTTTAATGGCAGGGGTGCGCGTGTTTCAAGTCGTTTTCACTGGTGGTGCGTAGCGACCTAAAGTTAAGAAATCACTGCCGTAAGAGAGCCCTGCGTTTAGATTACTTTTTCTTTTGTTTCTTGCCCGTAGTGGATACATCTTACCTGCAATGTGCTTACATGCTGTAGTTGATTTTATTTATTTTTCGTCTTTCATAACTTATTGTCCCAGGAAACTAACGTCCTATGTCTCAATTTACTCATCAAGAATTAGTGTTAAAAAATTCCGTAAATAGCGACTTGAACCCATAAGAACCGTCGTCTTTAGTGAAAGACTTTGAAAGCAATTTTGTTTCTAAGAGAAATCTAAGTTGATCTCGTCATTATATGGATAACTATATAGAAACGTAATCGCTAAATTGTATGCACAGGGAAGGTATTGCCAGATTTACACCAATAGCATTTCTATTTCATGTCATGGCAGTGAAATTATTTCATGTACACCAGTCGGTCGACAAAAAAAAAGTTTTATACTCTAGCGAAATCTGTATTTACTGCGGTTATTGAAAGGAGCTTAATTTTTATCATTCTCAGTGCTCCTATTAATCACGTTCAGCCTGCGTTCTTCCTTCTCATTCGATTACAATTACTTTTATCAAGTTTACTCTGCCCTAATTTACAGTTCTTGCAATGAATTGCTGCTTTTTAGAAAGTTCAGCGTTCTGTATAATTTATTTCCACGCGCGCTGCTTATGGGGCCCGTAAATTGGCAGCCCAGCATCGAGCGCTCTGGTGCCGCCTTATGGTCGTTTATGGCGGGCAAAGTTTTGAAAGCGAGATTGTGTGCATTCTGAGACATTCTGAGCGGTGAGACATACTGTTCCGCAGCCGCTCGCCCACGCTGGTGGTGCTGGAGTGGGAGACCTTAACATCTGCCTTCCCTTAATTAGAAGGATGGTATCATGGAAATTGTTTATTCTTGTAACTGAAAGACAATAGCTACGGTATAAATTGCAATTTACTGTATCAATTATTTTTCTCTAATTTAGTCATATTAGCGAGAATTCTAAGGTCTTGACACGTGACCCTGTGACTGACTCATCTTGTCGTCAGAACTGAAAAAACGAAAACAGCTGAGGCAAGTTACCACAGCCCGATAAAAATTATTCTCAGGGCTTTCAATAGCTATTTGATATCTATTATAATGACATGTACCATTCGCCAGCTTTGCTTCGCGCTTCTTTACTCCCTTGTCAGACAGTGTGAGGTGTCGAGCGATCTTATAAGTGTGCTCATTCGAATGCGTGTAATATTGAAATTTAGCTTCATATGCCTATAGTTTTGTGCTATGAATTCTAATTTAATTCGTTTAGAATAAAATTATCTTCATACATTCATGTATCAGTAACAGTGTATTTTTCAAAAATTATCATACCATCTTTTTAAAAAAAAGCGTGGCTTGATCAAATGAGCTTTTTCGAATTTTTGGATCTTTATAAATACGACGTGGTATGGTACGGTATGTCATACAAGATAGTTTAAGTCTCCTTAAATCAATACTAAGCCGTTCTAAGAGAGCACAAAACGGGACATAGGTATTGTATGTCAAGATAAACGTGCAACCCTTATGCACGAAGGTGTTCCCACATACGGGCAACGCGCATGGGAACAGCAAATTAGGAAAGAAGAGGAAGAACCGGAGAAAGTAACAATAGTAGGAGTAAGAAATCTGAAGGAAGAGAAGTGGGCACGAGAGACAGACGTCCCGAAGGCCTAGCTAACGGCTGAGGTTACTTACAATACGACTGCGAATGTTTTCATGTTAGTAGAAAAACGTCATGTCCACAAAATGAACTCTGATATTTGCAACTAAGTTTTCTTTTTCACAAATTGAGTACCTACCATATCTGCCTTCTCGGGCAGTTTCATCGTCACTCCGTTTACTCTCCAGGTTGTTTCAAGCGTTTTTTTCTAACCATTCAAGTCACAACGTTATTTGTTCTGTATATACTGCTGTTAGTCTAAAGTAATGGCTATAATGGCTACATCCTCTCGGTGGTGAAGTGACAACGGTTCGGCTTCGCATCAACAGAGGCGCGGGTTCGATTCCCCGGACGGCACGCAACGGATTTACACTGCGTGGAGCACTCCAGCATCGAGAGGCCAGGCGATGCACGATGAGGGATCCTAAATTGACTCTCAGCACGGACTGCTTCTCCTGCCCTTCACACTACTGGATCTTCGAAATTCTAGAATTAGGGCAAAAAGAAAACCTCGATAGGTGTATCCATTGTACCCTGTATACGAGATAATAAATGATATTTGTTTTTTTGTTTGTTTGTTATCAGTAAACTACGTCAAGTGTATTTCGCGATATCTCGAAGAAACAGTAGCTAACAAGGAAAAGTAAACTCCGGAACACATTCAGATATCTCGTTGTATTCAGTAAAACACTGTGACGTTGGACAACACTGACAGTAAAAACATGGAATTTTTCTATGATAAGTGCATTTATAAAGTTGTTTGTCTCACTGCTGTTTGCAATGGCTCTGTCTCCGAGTCTTTCCGATGTCTTTGCTTGCTTGGGGAGGCACTCAATTTAACTAAGCCGCTTTTGCTTTGAACATTTGCCTGACCGCAGCAAGGGCGACATGGCACTTCATTGCAGCATGTCCCCTTATAACTCTCGCTAAACATGCAAGTGCTGAGGTTGCATGGGGTCGCCCTGCAAGATTCATTGCTGCAGATCGTCTGCATGCAGCAGTCCATGTTGACTAACTCCACGTTTATTTCCTCCACCGAGGGAGACTGCAGACCGGAGTCGCAGTCTTTAGTCTTGCTTTGGTCTTCATGCGCTAATCTATTCGTGCTGCCGTTTCGATTACTTTGGCTGGGACGACTGGAGTCGCCGGGATGCAAGAACTCGTTGTACCTGGACACGGAATCCGTAGTAGGTTCCGGTACTTGTAAACCGGTTCTGGATCTGGACACATAAGTCAAGTCTGTCTGTGTGGAGCGATAGTTGGGCCGGGGGGACGCAGTACAACTGCGGGCGCCTAAGGTGGGGATCTCATAATAGTTGCTATTGAAACTGCGCCCCCTGTAGGGTGATGGACTGTTGTGCATCACGGAGCTTCTGTACGGGCTGGCGTGTCTCGACAGAGAGCAGCTCTGGCCTGGAGTCTGCGGGTCGTACGAGGTACGGGAGTTGTGGTTAAGGCTGTTGTTCCTATTGAATGTGAAGGTGGCTGGCAGGACTATGGTGGAGAAGGTACTCTTCCTGTGTTGGTAGAAGCTGCCGCCCCTACTGCCAGGACCCCAGCGGGAGCCCGGGTAGTGGACCCCCATTTTGCGGACCCAGTACTGCCGCCAGCGCTTCCGCAGCACCTCCTGCACCTCGTGGTTCAGGAAGCAGTACATCGCCGACACGATGATGCCCTGTTGTGAGGAAGTTAAAATGTTTGTAGCACTTACACATTAAAACACTTTGCAGCAATTTTGTAGTATAAGAAAGTCTGGTTAGTGAATCGAGGTCACGTTGTCGGCCGCAGCTGCAGGAAAAAATCAACAGTGTCAAAAATTGGTTTATCGTGGTGTGGGCTCACTGACATTAATAAATAGATCAAGAGTTAGGTCTTGATCCCGAGACTTTGCTGTTAGATACTGCACGCAGTCAGTCCTGTCGCCTGTTGTTGGCCCCGGGCATGGTTCTCCAACAAAAAATTAAGAATTTTCCGAGAAAAAATTTCCATACGTTTAGTTCTAATGTGCAAAGGATTTTCATGTATGTCGAGCTTCGCATGTCATCATAAAACTTAAATGATTATCTTGTATTTTGTACCACAAACTTGAGAGTAGTACAACTGTGGCAGGTAGGAAGAGTACAGATTAGAATAAAAAGACTTACTGCCCGCAGCTTCAATACACTCGTGAGACATCTTATTGTTCTCGCCGCTGGCAGTTCTTCGTATCAGGACACAAAGACTGAAAGAGCTAATTATCAAAGGCAGCGTCCTTGTCTCGCTGTTTTCTATTCCCTTCCATAAACAATCTTTTTTCAGCACAAGAGCTTTCCAGACGCCAAGGTGGGAAGAAAACCAACGGTGCATCTGAACCAACAACTTCTGTTTTCTTACGTCGATGGAATTTACTTTAGTCAGCAAAGTAATTTGATTTTTTAGAGGAAGAAGGCTACTCTGGACCCACATAAAACACAGCTCAAAATACAAGGGCAAGTGTGACTGGCAGCAGACGCGTTGGTTCCGCTGCCACTGGAATTCTTCAACTTCTGGAACGCTCCCTCAGAGAGATCACTTCAAGCAATGCTATTTCTACGAGAGACCGAGAATTATTAGGTCACTAGTGGCCAGCGTTAACAGAAAATGCTTACTTCAGCGAAACCGCTGCTTCTTTCGCTCTACTTCACGGTCTTCCTATAAAGAATATCTTTATTTTCTCGTTCGTTAATTTTCTCTTCAGTTCGCACATCGTAGCCTCACAGCCGATGAAGCTTTAGTGTGGAAAAGAAGCAAAATTCAGTATCCAAGCTACCGATAAGCGGTAGCTACTTCATGGACCTACAATGTTCAGCAACACGCCCCCCCCCCCCCGCCTTTTCCATTGTCAGTATACAAATAAATATCTCCTGTGTATTACTGATAAGGGAATGGAGATACAAACAACAGACTGTGAATTATTGCATTTACATTCGAGGTCATTCATACGTTTCTAGTTTTCATAATATTTGAATTATTCGAATAGCTCAGTGCACAACTATTTCAACAAATCGTGATTGTAAACGTGTCAAATGTAATCCCGAGTGAAACACAATAACAGAATTCCTAATTAAATTTCTTTCTATGAAATGTTTGCCAAAAGAGCAACCGTCACTTTTTCAAGTTTATTCATACCCATCTCAATAATTATTTACAAAGCCCCTATTTGCCATCACCTCTCTCTGATAGAAAAAAAATTGAAATTAAATAATGAAACATTATGAAGTAAAGCGGCCCATACCGAGAGCTGCCTGTAATTGAAGAATGGCAATTGAGTTACCTGAGAAGACTGCAGCACTGCGTTAATAACCATGTAGGCCGCCTCAAGGTTAGGTCCAGGGTTGACAGCAACTAGCAGGTTAGTGACGCCTAACAGCTGGAACAGGATTATCGTTGCTCTGAACGCCTTCCTGAAAATTGAAGAAAACGAAAATAATTTTACTTTCTGAATTTTAATGAACGATCATTTTTGTCACACGCAGTTTCTACATCGGTTTCTTAAGTTCAGGATTGACGCGCGTAAGCTTTCCGTAGTTACATGGATCAATGTCCACTATGATACATGTATATAAAGAATTACTGACACGTCGTGCAGCAGAAGTCGATTTGGAAGAGTTTCTATTGAGCAATTACACTCATAAGACCGGCAGGTTGGAAAAGACGAAAGCTAAAATGACACAATTCTATAAGGCGCCAACTGTATAGCGCAAATTTATATTCAGTTCAGAGCTCAATAGAAAATCTCAATAATACTTCGCTCGGCGCCTTTGTCAGACGCGGCGCAATTCTGCTCCCCTCGGGAGCAGAGACCCGCTGCTTCCACAACACAAACGGGTTACGGCGTCACTCAGCGTCGGGTTGTAGCTGCAACAGAGTAGCTGTGCGGGTGGAGCGCAATATGTAACGGAAAGGCTTGTCTGACCTGTGAACTTAAGGTTTGGAGACTTGACTTATGCGGACTTTCAGAAGGGCGCGCTGGCTTCGACCCACTGAAAACGGTTCCAAGCATCGCACTTTTATCGGTTACGCTTGAGACTTCCAAAGAATCCATGTTGCTCCGTACAGGAGCGCTACTGCTCCGTACAGTAGCGTACAGTAGCGCAACTGATCGGTACAGTAGCGTACAGTAGCGCTACTGCTCCGTACAGTAGCGCTACTGCTCCGAACAGTAGCGTACAGTAACGCTACTGCTCCGTACAGTAGCGCTACTGATCCGTACAGTAGCGTACAGTAACGCTACTGCTCCGTACAGTAGCGTACAGTAGCGCTACTGCTCCGTACAGTAGCGCTAGTGCTCCATACAGTAGCGTACAGTAGCGCTACTGCTCCGTACAGTAGCGCTACTGCTCCGGACAGTAGCGTAAAGTAGCGCTACTGCTCCGTACAGTAGCGTACAGTAGCGCTACTGATCCGTACAGTAGCGTACAGTAGCGCTACTGCTCCGTACAGTAGCTCTACTGCTCCGTACAGTAGCTCTACTGCTCCGTACAGTAGCGTACACTAGCGCTACTGCTCCGTACAGTAGCTCTACTGCTCCGTACAGTAGCGTACACTAGCGCTACTGCTCCGTACAGTAGCGCTACTGCTCCGTACAGTAGCGTACAGTAGCGCTACTGCTCCGTACAGTAGCTCTACTGCTCCGTACAGTAGCGTACAGTAGCGCTACTGCTCCGTACAGTAGCGCTACTGCTCCGTACAGTAGCGTACACTAGCGCTACTGCTCCGTACAGTAGCTCTACTGCTCCGTACAGTAGCGTACAGTAGCGCTACTGCTCCGTACAGTAGCGTACACTAGCGCTACTGCTCCGTACAGTAGCGCTACTGCTCCGTACAGTAGCGTACAGTAGCGCTACTGCTCCGTACAGTAGCGTACAGTAGCGCTACTGCTCCGTACAGTAGCTCTACTGCTCCGTACAGTACTGCTCCGTACAGTAGCGCTACTGCTCCGTACAGTAGCTCTACTGCTCCGTACAGTAGCTCTACTGCTCCGTACAGTAGCTCTACTGCTCCGTACAGTAGCGTACACTAGCGCTACTGCTCCGTACAGTAGCGTACACTAGCGCTACTGCTCCGTACAGTAGCGTACACTAGCACTACTGCTCCGTACAGTAGCGTACACTAGCGCTACTGCTCCGTACAGTAGCGTACACTAGCGCTACTGCTCCGTACAGTAGCGTACACTAGCGCTACTGCTCCGTACAGTAGCGTACACTAGCGCTACTGCTCCGTACAGTAGCGCTACTGCTCCGTACAGTAGCGTACACTAGCGCTACTGCTCCGTACAGTAGCGCTACTGCTCCGTACAGTAGCTCTACTGCTCCGTACAGTAGCTCTACTGCTCCGTACAGTAGCGTACACTAGCGCTACTGCTCCGTACAGTAGCGCTACTGCTCCGTACAGTAGCGCTACTGCTCCGTACAGTAGCGTACACTAGCGCTACTGCTCCGTACAGTAGCTCACAGTAGCGCTACTGATCCGTACAGTAGCGTAAAGTAGCGCTACTAATCCGTATAGTAGCGCTACTGCTCCGTACAGTAGCGTACAGTAGCGCTACTGCTCCGTACAGTAGC